>JABASC010005409.1:0-10248 GCA_019776185.1 Plutomurus gul
TTCAATACGGTAGCCAGATATTTGCATCACCTACGATGGATCTGGTGTGTGCAGAGTACACCGACGTCCACAATGAGTATTGACGGAGCTGCTTTCGTTCTCTCGACTATCACGAAGTATTAAATTCAAACTATTGATAATGTAAAATGTATCAAAGTCAATGAATTTAAGTCGAATTGTATGCATTTTATAAATTCTTAGAATGAGACTACAGGAAGGGTTTCGATTTGCATATTCTTCCTCTGGAACAGTGAACATGATTATGGAGCTGGATATGAAGGTGGGTTTTTTCCCACAAAATCTGTCAATATCCCTCAAATAATTTAATGCATTAGATTAATGTAATATGCAGGTGAGCCATGATATTGATGGAGACGACATCGGAGAGGAGCAGGAAAAGAATTGCACACCATGTGTCTTGCAATATGTCATTTTTCCTCCGACTACATCTTTAAACACGTATGTCTTCCATGTAAAGACTGTTCGTTAAGCGATGTTGGGTATCCGATACATTGTTGTAGAAACTAGTAGAGCAGTTTTATATCTTTGTGAACTAGTCATTTCTTGCGTTTTGTAATTTTTGCGTGTGACGTAATTCGGTATAGTTTGAGAAAGAGTTATTGTGAAAATAAATTAAAAATCTTATTACGTGTCGGATTATAAATTATAATATGAAATTTCGGGATTACATCTCATTGCTTTCCTCCATTGTAAGGCTGATTCAAAAATATTTTTCACAGAGGCTCAGATATTGAAGAGGAAGGCGACGTTGATTCCGTCGAGGAAAGCGATGAACTATTTTTGATAACCGAGTGTTGGGTTGAACCACAAAGCGGCAACGTGCTCCGAAGTGGCCCAGACAGGTCTCATTTGGAGAATTTAGAGTATAATGCAATTCCCACGAAGGTAATTATCATTGAAAAATTAACGTCATCATTATTTGCTCTGCTTCCTGATTTGCTTGCAAGCTTTTTCTTATCGAAGGTTTTGTAAATTCTATTTACTTTAAAATTGAAAGTAGAGCAAGGTATTTAAGTAATATTTGTTTTTAAGATAGAATTTGTTAAAAAGTGTTGTTGCAGCAGGAACGTTGGTTATCTGTAGTCTACGCGGAGCCACGTATACAATTAGAGCATGATAATATTTGTTATCTGGACAGGTATGAATTCGTAAGCCCTTATCACGAGACACTGTTGAGAAATGTTTACTTTGCTACTTACAACATGACTCTACATTTAGCACAATCACAAAACAATCAACTACGTAACAAATTAGCGGAATCATATTTTCCCTTGTTTGCAGCATAAGCACGCTTTTACCGAATGTATTGTTAACTACTATCGATCATCATTCCACTCCATTAATGTTTAAGAGAGACCAACCCTTTATTTCATTTGGGTTATCACCATCATTCACTCCGTCACAAAAATCAAGTGGAATATCACGGAGTGGACTGATTAGTTGATTCGACAGGAAATCTATGTGCGATTCTACAGTCTGACAGATACAAACATTAGCCTTCAACAGAGTGATCCCTCATAAAATTTCCTTCATTTTCTTACTTTAGTGCATCCTCATAGAAAGAAATATCTGATTTTACTTATGAAGTTTCTGTATGTACCACGAGACTTGCTTTCGGTCGTTTTACATGCGCTTCCGTGTATGCTGTCCCCGTGTGTCACTGTCATTTCTTTCCATTCACCAATTGGAAAACTTGTTCTCTTTTATTGAAATTAAACATAAATCACTTGATGAAAATATATTCTGTACTCATACCGTGTCCAGGTAATAATCAATGAGGACCAGTCACGAGTTGATTTTTGCTTTTTATCCACTATTAGCTTGTCTTGGGTATTGCATTGATTGTTTCGTGTGTGTGTGTACATGTTGGTGTAGCGTTCAGCTAATCTCTTTTAGCTTTTCTCTTTGCTTTACTTAACAACTGTTGTTTGGTATAGGGTTGAGTTACATAACGTAAACGACCGCATGCACTAGACATGTCGTAATGGTTGAAGTTGTCGTTAAACCGTCACACAATGCAAATAGGAGCGAGATAGAGAGATTCGGCAGAGAGGTAACAGGCTTCAGTCAATACGTAATGCGAGCAATATGTATATACAATGATGATTTGAAGAACGTCTCGTATTCCCTATCAGTCGCCAATGTGGCGGTGACCTCAACGAATTCACTGTAATCAAATGGCAGTTGACAAAAGGTTCATCTAAATGTAAACTAAAACACCTTCTTTGCGACCTGTCTTCTTATCATCGTGTACAATGCAAATAGAAAAGCACAGCGTCCACCAACGGAATGAAACTTGAAAGGGTTTTCATTCTCCATGCAAAATTGATGTTTACTTGCATGAAGTGTTAATGATTCTCTCTATAGCTGTTGCTACTCATTTTCATTGAACGAACGCATTCGCAATTCTGTTAGTGTATCCTTAAATTCGGTGTCAAATTGCTACAAAATTAATGTAGCTACTCGATACAAACAACGGTGCTGTAAATTCTGTCTCAAGCAACGTCTTACTACACATGGCTAATTGCTACACGTTGTGCACCGATTTATCATTGTCTTATGAAACCATATCTCTTTGCTTTCCTTACATTTATCGATGGGTAAAATTGTATACCAATTAAAGGATAGATCAGCATTGTCTCTCCGTCGCAAGTTTTAAGACGCTCCGGATTTGTAGTGTCAGCGTCTCACGGTGTTAAGCAATTTTCTTGTATGTCGTACTTTGTCCGCATCTACCTATTGGAAATATTGTTTCAATAGAAAATTTGATATTTACTGTTTAGGTTTTAATACAGCAATAACCACGCTATTCAATGCAGAAAGATAACTACCTATATTTTGCAATTCCGTAACTCCATTCCGTCCACACATAATAAGGGGCGACTGGATAATCTACTATCTAAAGAAGATCAGTACACGATAGAGAAAAACAATTAAAATGTCCTACATAGTAGTTTATATGAAAGTCTGAAGAAGAAAATAAACGATAATAATTTTGAGTCAGAGTTATGTGTTATTATTTCTTGCAATTATAGGAAGGTTTTTGAGGAAACTTCAGTGTGTAGGTAACAAATGGCAAAATGTCATTAACTGTGGAGAACGGTGCACAACAAACTGTTCGTCCAACATTGTCCAACATTTCATATGAGATGTGCGGCAGCATGTGATAGACATGCTGCGGGTCAGTTTCAGAGGATGAGCTAGAAAAACCGCTGTCATGCATTTTTGCCAGGGAGAAGAGGGGAAACGTTGTAAATAGAAAAAACTTTGTCCTAGCCTTAGAAACCATATGGGAAAGAACGCGAACGAACTCCGTTTTAGGTTTATTGGTTCCTCTCTCCTCCATTCCACAACAGACGCAGACCTGCGATTCATGTGTAGAGTGTGTACTTTCCAACATGCTTCCTACTAGTCTCAAAACTACCTGTTGCATTTCCACATCTCTATAGTGGAGCCCAGGATGCTTGAGAAAGCTCACGATGCAGTTCCTGTTGTACAGGATTTTCCGGCAGTAGATTATGCGTAACTGTTGTTTACATAGTGCAGATCTTTTGTGAAATTCTATTCATCAACAATTGATTTTCGTCAGAAATATAATCAATAGATACATCATATATAGATACTATATGAAGGCACACATGTAAGATTGACGTTTCATTTGAAAATGAGCATAGGAAAAGGATTTCCGTGTACAAACGAGAGGTTTGTATCATGTCAGCAGGTGTACGCTGTGCAGATGAGTCTTCTTTTTGCATATCTGTGGCGAGTAAATGAATCGGTGAGTTTATAGACTCATCTTCTTCCGATTTCGTCATCTGAAGTAAACAAGGCGTCTCGTCAGAGCAAACAAAGCGCAATGCTCCGTATTGTGTGGGTGCGTATCCAAATACTGCTTATATGCATTCCCCGTTCAAGATAACGTAAGTAGGTGCGTGTGCGAAGAGAGAAATTCATATGGAGAATTATTCGATTGTTCTCGGTGGAAAAGTCAATTTTGTAATCTTGTGGGTTGTTGCTCATAGGCTGAATATATAGGACACCACCAAAGGGATATAGACAAACACATGTGTAGGCATTCGTACAAAAATCATGGAACAGCTATCAAGAATTACAATTCTTATTGAAGGATGCAGTAAAAAATATGCAGCAAGTAGAGCGCATATACATACATACATATGATTATTGCAAAAAAATAGCTGACACAAATATACAAATATAGGAGATAGTATAGTAAATAGGAAAGTGTCATGTCAGTCAGTGGCTGGGAAATCTCAGTGGTCGTGTCACTGCGTGAGAATCAGCGTACTGTGTGCTCAGGTATTGGGAACTATTAGCATATTAATAGATAAATAGCAACTTGTGTACTAATACCTAGGAATTGTATGCAAGCATCATGGAAGGGCTCTTATCTGTCTGCTCTCGCAGTTAGTATCTTTTGGTCCCCACACCATGCTATGTGTCATTGTGGGGCTGCCTATCCAGCGAGTGTTACTTTTATCGTTATCAGTGAACAACTCGGTGTTATGCTGTAGTCGAGGTGTTTGTACTTTGTCCTTAGAGTCAGCTATATATAAATCATTCCCTGTTCCATTCTGTCGTCAAAGAGAAGGATCCCGTGGTCAAGTGACTAGCAAGTCGGCTCTTGTCTCACGTTTCTCAGTCGCATTCTACACTGTGACAGCCAACCGAGCAGAACTGTGCAACCATCCTCTCTACCCTCTCCTTATCCTCATAGTAGTTATTTTTTAGAGAAAATTCCTTGCCAAATTTAATTTTCTCCAATTTTCCAAATAAAAAACCATTACAGACAAAGAATTTTGGATTTTGTTTCGTTTGAAAGAGAAAAATTGACTAGAGAAAGTGTTTAAAATTTTCCCTTGGTTCTCCCTCTCCATATTTTCACCATTGATTCGAGTTGAGTTGGCGGCAGTGAGAAGTAAGCATCATCGTCGGCAGCAGCAGCAGTGGGTTGGCTGTGTCTGTCTGCCTGTGCCAGTTGTTCTTAGTCTGTTCCGAACTCTCGCCTCGTAGCCATCACAGTGAGTTGGAAGTGAAGATCTCGGCATGGTTTGGTGTCAGTGCCAGATCTAACTCTTCCAGCTCACTGATGCTGGTCACTGTACACCGAATCATCAGTTGATCTTTTCGCTTCCCATTCACGTGAACTGACTGAATTGAAGTTTTCTCATCATCAGAATCAGCGAAATAGCAACGTGAGTATGGTAATACTCAAACAGACGCTGATCCTCTCTCGTTGCGTCTCATCATCATCATCCGATCTCTCGGTCTCTCGGTCTCTCTGTCTCTCAGCTCATCTGCTGCTCTTTGAAAGTGGACCACGGACTAAGTGGAGAAGTAGTCTTGTCACTTTGATTTAAAGTGAGATTCAACTTCTCCAACTTATTTCTGCCACTAATGACATCGTGTCGTCAATCTCATCTCCTCGTGACAAATTCATCTCGGCTCATCGTGTCGTCTCATCCATTCCATACATAGTTCTATTTCTTTATTCAGTCTATATGGTCATCTCTCTCTCTCTCTGTCACTCTCTCTATCTCTGTGTACAGCTCTATTTCAGCAATATTAATTAATGCACATTATTTTGTATCCTGTTTTTACCTACATACATATATACGTAGTTCGTACACACGTAATAAATATTCATTCCTTTCTGGGGGAACAACTCTATATTTGTTCATGGAGTATGTTTTGTATATAAGTTGCGTTGCAGCAATTGGCGTTTATCGTCGAGAACTTTGTCAATAAATGCGATACGAATGGATTTCAATTGAAGGAATATTTTCTACACATCCATGTTTCACTTTACTTATCTTTTCTGTATATCCGTTGAATACACATAATTGTTCATGGCATGTATTTACCTTAACTCAAGGCGTTCCCCTCAAGTGGGAACATAGGACAGGCCAGAATACTCAGCCAGAGAGAAAAGCATCTGGCTGGTCTGCTACTCTCGCTTGTTGCTCACTTGTCTATGGTGTTTTGGGTGATGGTGGTGGTTGGTCGTAAGTGACGCGTCCATTGCAAATTACATGTCGCTATCTCATCGCTGGTCTCCCAGTTTACACGCAACTCCCAATTAGCCCCGCTTTGTCAACAAACCCATTTCTGTCCGTTGTCGAGCTCTATTGCATTGTGTGTACTGCAAAGTGAGTGTGTGGTCTAATAGTTGTCGTTATTCTACTTGTCCATAGATCATACATAAGCACACGAAATCTAAATGTTTCTATCTTATCGAGACTTTGCTTTGATTTAATACTTAAGTATATACACATTTATATATCACTTGCTCCGCAACATCCAGTCACCCTCACATCAGTCTCCCTGCATTAAATACCACTTCCAACACAATTTCTAGTAATAACCAATATTCCATTAACATGACATTTTATGCTCTCCAATCATCCCACATAAGAATATTTAAGCAATCGAATACTCCTTACATTCAATCACGTTCTTTGCTTTTACTTTTCCACGCTCTCACTACTATTCATGTACCTTATTTGTAAGGACCACAAATCTCGTCTCGACATTATTATGACTGTTGCGGGTACTTCAAGTTAATTAGTTTTAAGGAAAGTTAGTAAAGTACTCGGACAAATTTACTGCGTATGTAGACAGTATATTAATATTATTTAAATACATTATGTTTAATGTGGGACTGGATCGTGTTCGAGTAGGTTTCTAAGTACATAACATAACACTTGCATGACATTAGTCAGCACGTCAGAGGGACACTTGAACGAATTGATGATAAGAAAGATTTTTGATATGAAACGATTACTAATACATGGTGCTTAACAATCCCTCTCTCTCACTCTCTCGCCATAACCACTTTCTTTTATTGCTTTCCGTTGAGTTCAGTTTCAGTCCCATGGATTTCCCTGTCCTCTCATTCTGCCACATAATACGCATACTAATACTGTGCAGATAATAATGAGAATATTTATAATAACAGTTGCTGATAGTTAGTTACATTATTACATTTACATGTGCACGACGATGAAATGGTTTCTTTTATGTCGGGTAGGGCCCAGTTATAAGGGATAACTGGGCTCTGCGCTATCAGTCGTCAGTTGGCATTTTTCTTATACGATTCATCAATTTCTAATAATTGTTAATGACAGTTGTTAAAATTGTGATGATAAAGGCATTTCGTGAAACTATAAAATGATTCGTTTCCGTTGATTCATACGCCATCATACCTTTGACTACTATGTAAGGCGCTATGCCGCCATGTATGGGAAATGACAAATCGGTTGCTCTCATAAATGCATGCATGTGCTTTGCAGACAGGCGTTGTGTTACATGCTATATAAATTCCACGTTTTCAACCAACATCCATTAAACATAAGCCTTTAATTTCAAAGTGAGTGTGAGTCACTTTTGTCTGAAAGGGACAGAACGTGTGCAATAATTACTGCTGCGTACTTGTAGTAAGCACGTCAAATTCAGGGAAACAGTCAAAACGCTTTTAAATGTTTGCTTTTAGCAAGAATTGTCTATTTTAATGCTCATTGAATGGAAAATCACAAGCTTTCTATGATGTTTGCAGATATTCGAGCTTGACAAGGAGTGCATCTGGGCACTTGTTACTCTAGACCATTTGAGTACCATGTGCAACAACGACAGTGTCCATTCTCCCTCGGATATTAACAAAATGTAAGTGAATGTGATGATAGTAGAATGAAATGAAAAATCTAATAGAACATAGGTGAACGGAATATATAATCTTGCGAGAAGTGGCAGTATTGACCACATTAGTACAGCGATATAGATTACCAAGTAAAATGTATGCATTTTATAGGCTGGACAAAAAACCCAAGAGTTTGATTCCAACCGAAGATCCCATCCACTTGATTCCGTACGAGTTTCAGCTAAGCCGAGTGTTGCCAAAGAGTCGCCAGGGAGAAATGCTATTCTCACTATTTACCCAAGGTTAATCTTACCCTCATAAATACATAGATTTTTCCATGCAGAATTTCAATTGTGTTATTTATCTCATCACACAATCGCCTTTTTTATGGGAGCAGAATTAACAGTTGGGGTTTTAACCCGAACGGTTTACATGAAGTAAGTTTTGCCTATGACGCCGTTTATATTACGGTCGGTCGTGACATCTGAGTTGTAATGTTTCATGAGCCATTTGTAGTGTCAATGCATTTCATTTCGGCAAATAGACAGAATTGATCGTGTCTTACAGACTGCTGTCAAGGATCTATTTCTATCTGTATGACAAGTGCTCAAATTTCAGAATGCAGAATTGCATATTTAACAAAGAGCTGCACGCATATGAACAGGAATACATAGCATCAACAATTTAAGGCAACAGTGCCTGCTAATTACAGTTGTTCAAACTAGATAGTCACTTCAATATCAATCATTGCAGAGACTGAATTGAAGCGAAAAGGAAAATCTGATATACCTTGAACCTCTCACGCTTACGACTCATTTCATTTCCTATGGACAATATCAGCTCAACCTTTTGTGAAAAGAAAAACATTTTTTGCTAACAAACCGTTGGAATTTGTATTATGTCGTTCCTTGCTAAAGGTTGACTAAATAAATGTTACATTAAACGGGGCTGCTGCGTACATACCAAAAATACAATATACAATCGTGAAATGATGCATGCATCGACAGCCTTATAACGTTTGTCGGTGAAGTATGGGGTATCAACTGCTTGTTGCCCATATGACGCTAATTGCTGTGTAAGTGTAATAAGAGGTATCTCTGAAAGAAAGACTAGCTTTTAGCACAATGTAGATGGTATATAACCAATGCAAAATATGGACAAATGTGAGTGCAACCAGTGCAAACAGTTCGAATTTTCCTAATTTACAGGCTCGTGTTTTTCATGTAGGTTATTAAGAAAATATATCGGATTTCAACCAAAAGACCCCATTGGAAAGAGCGTGAAAAACTGGTCTAGAGAAGTTGACGAGAATATGCCATGGGTATGTAGTATGTATACATAGTGTTCAGTAATCGCTCCGCAGTAGGAAGAATGGAAGGGCATGTCCGTAAACGACGAAGCAAGAAAGTCAATGCATATGCAGATAATGTAGAATGTGAGAGTATGTTTTGCGGCATGGTATTTGAACATTATGTGTAAATGATTTCTTTTACGGAAAATCACACGAGTGCTCTGCGGTCATTATACTATTTATGCGTGCTGGTTACGCGCAAAATATCAAGTTACAAGGAAAATGACAAAGCTTAGTTTTTGAGGTTTTGAACTACGCTGATTTCAAAACTATTTTAAGAGAAATGTGTAATTAGTATGCGCGAAAAAAATCAAGTTAAATGTAACATGTTCAATCTCGAGACTTTGAGAATTTTGACAATCCTGATTCAAAAAAATTTGTTTAGCCGTTTTTAACCCTGCTGATTTCAATAATATTATTTAAGCCTGAATGCATGCACTCATTAGTTTCAAATTACAAAATATTTACGTGGTATCAATATTTTTGTTACTGTTTTCTAATTATATTAAAAAACACTTTGAATAATATTTTTGAAGTCAGCCTAGTTCAAAACCTCAAAAATTATTTTCCTTATAACTTGATATTTAGCTTGTATCCAGCGCGCATAAATGGTATATATATATATAATGACAGCAGCGCACTTCTGTGTTTTTTAATAAAAGAAATCATTTACACGTAATGTTCAAACACCGTGCCTCACAACATACTCTCACATTGTACATTATCTGCTTGTGCATTGCTCACTCACTTACAATGACTGACTTTCTTGCTCCGTCGTTTACGGACCTACCCTTCCACCCTTTCTTTCGGAGCGATTATGGAACAATTCCATTCTATGGCATATTCTAGTCACCTTTTTCTAGACCAGCTTTTCACGCTCTTTTGAATGGTGGTGTTTTGGTTCAAATCGGAGCCGAACAAGTGGTTTAACTTCCTTTTCAGTCTCTGCTTTTGTACACATTGTGATATTACAAATGAATTCAAACGCTCTTTCTCAGTGGAGAATGGTTCGTGTAAAGTGTTTCTAATTTGGCTCTCCAATTGTAATGACTTGTCAAGTAATTCACTTTATCAGCAACTTAATAAATTTTAGAGGCGATAATAACATGATATGGCGATTTCATGGTGTTATCATAGTAATTGTGAACCAGCATCGACACGTACTTAAGAAGGATCCTTTCCTGTGCTAGAGATAGCCCTATCCTCTATATGTTATAAGAAT
>JABASC010005410.1:0-10247 GCA_019776185.1 Plutomurus gul
ACTGAATATTCTTTAAGCAGAAATTCTGTGGACATAGAGATAGAAATAATATTATTTATTATTTCTGACTGACTCTCTCTATAGTATGGAAATGTGTGTATATAGCAGTATCACTGTTTACATTTGGAATCGTACAGGAATTGCCTCTGACAATAGAATATGAATGCGCAGTAGGCTTCCTTTCTGTATAAATAAATATATTTTTACAGCTAGCCTTACAATTGTAGCTGCAGCTGCTAATGAGAGACACCTGTGCGTGTGTAATTCTCTTTTAACGTGCAATGCTGTAATTCTCACATTATTTGAACCTACGTACTCGCTTTTCTACCGTTAAATATTATTAGAATTACTATTTTATTCTAAGTATAACTCTCTTGTGTAATTTTTTATACATGTGGCCCGCTGCCAGTTTCGAAAATATCGTTGCTGTTTTAAAATTCTTTGAGGAGAGATAGGTGAAAAGCTAGGTGAAAGCAGGGGTGGATACAATATTTAAGCTCGGGGATATTCACAACAGCCATTATGCACTTATATCTATAAAAATGAACACAATTACAGAGCTATATGCTTATTGTGAGAGAGATGACGGTTAATCTTACAAAAAACATCAAGAATGCCAAGTCATAACAACATGACTGCATCAATCATCATTCTCTCGCTTATATTTCTCTCTCTCTCTCTCTCTCTCTTTCTGTGCGAAGCCCCACTTTCTTTTCTCAGACAGAGAGAAAGAGAGAGACTAACAATAATAATGTATTCTCGGGCATTACATAAGATGTCTACGCTGTGTTGTAATCTTGTAAATGTGACTTTGAGTATCTGTTGTACGTAGGTATTAGGTGTACTGTCAGAAGTATGCACCCTCATGCATATCAAGCGACTACCTCGGTGCATATATTAAATTTATTCATAGGACCATACTATCAGAAGTAGAGAAGGCAACCTGTTCCCTGCTTTCTCTTTCTCTGCGAGTGTGAGTGTCTAAAAAGCAGGATTTGTGTCTTATGACAAAATTTTAAACGAGAAACGATATTATGGCTTCATCCACTCCACTGTTTATGTAATCGAATATTTTTAATGTATTTACATGGTTACATTCTATTCTCGTCTCAAGTTGCATTAGTTTTCACCAAGATCCTATCTCGAGCCTCTTCCTGTTTCGCATATCCTGACAACGAACGAAAAGGCACCGCTGCTCACCGCTGCTACGAACTATAAGTAAAGCATGAGGCCTGCAAAGCAGCAGAAACGTAAAATAGCGCAGAGCAGCGTAATATATTACATTCCTTGTACAGTATAGTCACCGTGTCCTCACAGCCTCCATCCGTGTCCTCCGCAGAGAAAACTTCATTTACATTGAAGTGAGATAAGGAGTGCTAGCTGCTTGAGCTTTTTCCGTCTCGCTCCTCTCTCTCTCTCTCTCTTGCATATAAAAACGAGTTCAAGAATTCAAATCAATCATCAAGAATGTCAAGGAAAAGAACAGCACCGCTCTCTCTCTCTCTCTCACTCACAGATATTAATACCTCAGTTATTTTGTGTTACCTACACAATAAAAGATATCAGTGTGTACAGAAACAGGCTTAAACTGCTCACGCTTCCAGAATTCACACGAAGGAGGAGGCGAGAGAGCGAGGCGCTAATACACTTGATAATATTTCTTGACTATCTCTCTGTATCTGTGTGAATGAATAATAAGTAGAATTTTTCATACGGTTTATGTTCATACCAAATTCTCTCCTTTCACCACGACTTTCTTTGTGACACTTTCAGAATTTACATTCCTACCGTTCTGTTGGTAAACTCTCTTCTGGGACACGCCAACCCACACACACACACACACACACACACACACACACACACAGAAGGGGGATCAGTTATCAGTACAAGCTGTATATACAGTGGCATAGCTGCTGCAGCTCGTTGCAAAATTGTGGGACCTCGACGTTAACTTATCGTGTAGTTAAAACAACGTGAATTTATTTATGCGGAAACATGTTAAATAGACGAGGCCAGAGAGTCCTCGTCTCCTGGACTCTGAATGCTGCACACGGACACTTTATCGTTAACTTTTAACTTCCTGAGAGCAGCAAAAAGCTGTATAGCTCTATGCGTCTAATATAAAAGTATGCTCTCTCTGTAATGTCTAGTGTGTAAGTTGTTGGTGCAGTAGAGTAGAGTTAATGTACTAAATGGAACTAACAACTTTCCTTCTGTGTGTATGCAGTAGTGTTACCTGATTAGAAATGATTAGACGAGACTACTACATACTACTACTGGTAGTAGTACTGGTGGTGGTGGTGGTGGATGCAAGAATGCTGCTGGAGGTAGTTTATTTAGTGTCTCATACGTTATGCAATGTTATGTATGAGTAAAAGGCTAATGAGAAATGAAGCTTTGGTATTGCGGCCTTGTTTTTATGGGAGAGAGTCACAGGGAGATAGTAGAGAGAGCAAGTGGAGAGTAAACTATTTTCACCGACTATCTTTTAGTTGTTTTTACGAGGTGAGCAGGATGCTGTTATTCCATATCAGAAGGGCTGTACGTATGAATGAGTGCGGCGAGCACCGAGAGAAAGCAGTAGTACGTATAATACTAAAACAGTTGCACGAAGAAGACGACAAGCCACTACTAATGCAAAGTAAATGCAAACAGAAGACAAACAAGAGTTATTTAGTAGGCAGACAGTAGACATGGCAGGAAATAGTAAAGCACTTTTAAAGCAGCCAATGGGAATTGTCAACACTCATGGGCTTAGTTTGCTAACTACAGAAATAGTAGAACAACCACACGATACGAATATGGCCACTACAAACGTCAACCTTTATCTTTTTCATGTACGATGACTATTAACTACTACTGCTACGACTGACTGAAGAAAGTCCTCTGTGTGTGTGTACAGTGGAGTACACGCGCGGTTACCACTTTCCTCGCTATTCTCTCACACAGACAGTGCGCACAGTTTACAAAGAAATTCCACCCACCTTTTGTTGTTTCAACGACGACTAAAGTTGTACACAGAATAGTTTCACAAAAATAACATTCCTCACAGTCGAGTACAAGTACAAAGAATTTGAAGGCAGGCAAACAAATAAAACAAAAACAAGGGCCAAATTTTCAAAAATCTTGAAGATTTCTCTGTTAAATCTTAAGAATGGCTCGTCGGCCTGTAAGTCTTGATGATCATGCCTAACTCTAGTTACACAGCGGATTTCATGGCCGCGTGCCTCGTTATTATCAGAAACTCTTTGCAATATTATATATGTAATATTATATATAACTAGAGAGTCATTTGAAAGTACCTAGTTGTATTTGTGCAGTTAAACATTGGTTTATTGTATTACAGGTGGAGAGGAAACATTGGATGTGGTTCGAGAGTTGGTGGTACACAGCAGTCACCCGGAGAGCGACACGATGAGTTCAGGTAGCAATATGACAACAATAGGTCACACATCCAGTCACGTCCACCACCACAGCGCCAATAACCGCGACTCAATCCTTCCTATCAGCCGAACGGACAAGGCGCCCGTGCCCTACACCTACGACGAGTTGCTGGTGACGGATGGGCGGTCCCGTCGGAGAGACGGTCGCTCATCACTCGCCTGCGGGGGTCGAGTTCCAAATCGAAAGAGTCATCGAGGTCACGTTCACAGCAGTCGCAGCCAGACATCGAGTCACGGTCGACGTTCCCTCCTGAAGAAACACGGGTCCTCCTCCGCCCACCACGTGCACGGACGCTCCCACACGGTGGTCACGAACCACAGCAGCAGTGGAGGCAGCAGTAGTCGTCAACAAGGACGCGGGGGGAAGGGGAACCGGGGCGGTCGTGGACGAAGAGCTTCCACCAGATTACAGCAACAACAACACAATCACCACGATTACCCGCATGAAAATCCTCGTCAATCCCTTGGTGGTAAAAAAGGGAGTCGTGCCCGATCTCGGGCAGCCCGCGTCCGCATTCTTCAGCAGGAGGAGGAGGAAGAAGTCGAGTTGAACGAGAATTCAGTGATCGTGGCCACGGAGCTGAAAGCGGGAGATGTGGGCAGGCACACTTTGGAGGAGAGTGGGGAGAGGGTTGCCCGTGGTCTGGAGGAGGATGAGGAGGATATGGAGGAGGACGATGAAGAGGAGGAAGACGACGACGAGCTGGATTCTCTGGTGCCTCGGCAACGTTACACTTGCTCCGAGTGCGGAAAACACTACGCGACCTCTTCGAATCTCTCGAGACACAAGCAAACGCATCGAAGTCTCGACTCTCAGAATGCGAAGCGTTGTCCAACGTGTGGGAAGGCTTACGTGTCGATGCCCGCCCTGTCGATGCATCTGCTCACCCATAATTTGACACACAAATGTGACATTTGTGGTAAAGGTTTTTCTCGTCCTTGGCTGCTGCAGGGCCACATGCGATCTCATACGGGGGAGAAGCCTTACGGCTGCGCTCACTGCGGTAAGGCTTTTGCTGACAGATCTAATTTAAGGGCTCACATGCAAACTCACTCTGCAGCCAAGAATTATACGTGTAAAAGGTGCAAAAAGTCTTTTGCTCTTAAATCATATCTGAATAAGCACTACGACTCCTCCTGCTTCAAAGATGAAGATGGGGACGGGGACGAGTCCAATTCCAACTCGAATTGTTCTCATGAGTAATAATAATGAAACGAATCTATACTAACACACACATACTACTATTACATAATAATGGAGACTACCTACTTCTACTATTACTACAACTACGAACAAAACAAAACGAAATATAACAAAAGGGAAATTCAAAGCAATATTATGAATGTCTAGTCAATTCTATAATATATATATTACTATACAACGTTATTGTACTCGGTGTACTTATTACTATAACATATATTAATATCTAGTCTCGGGTCTCGTTTACAATTTTAATGTTTTCATTGTCAACTCGCGCGTCCTTTATATTTATTCATTATACATATGTATATTATGATGATATTTTCTCGTAAATTTAAATGTCCGTACTACAATACTATCTGTGTACTGTACTACTCCACACTACTATACTATCGTCTCGTTGGGAATACTATATACTTATATATATATGTATATGGTATTCAGTGTCTGGTCGTCGATGTGTACCTTCTTCTACTTATATATTATAAATATATCTATACATAGCTAGGTAGGATTTCACAAGAGTTAAAATTCTGCTTGCACGTTCAGCGTACGCGTTACTATTCTTCCCACTGACTCTGTGTGTGTTCTTTGGTTGTTGGTTGGTCTGTGTCATGTCATATGGGATACTTTCTCCTGTCTGCTCCAATCGACTGTAGTTTATTGTGTAGTGGTTGGTTGTTCGTCGCTCGTCGTCGGTGTGTATTGTGCACCGTGTGTATGCCCTAATAATACATATGGAATGCATTGGTTCTATCTCGTAGCACGATACAATAACGACTCTTGACTTGACTTGTCTGCTTCCAGCTCCCCAGCACTCACAGTGTACTGTTACAACAACTGTTAAGTAAAATTTACTGGTGAAGCCAGTTAAATGTTGTCGAGAGGCTGTAAGTGTACGCACTAATAGTAAATAGGTATCCTGCACGTCAACAGTACAGAGCAATACTACGTTTAGGTACGGGGGGGGGGGGGGGTAGCGGTTGACGTTAATATTAAAGTTGAGTCTGCTTCCACTACTAACTAACGTACAATAACGTAACATATGTAATGTATATAAGGAAGTGCGCGGCAGCGGCGGTCATAGGAAGAATGCAATGGAAAATCGTAATTCCAACGGTCTGGCTTGACTTGTCGAGTTGGGCTACTATGCCGTAATAAATAACAGACACCATCTGCTACTTACTGTTGTGGTGGTGCGGAGAGTCTGGCGTCTAGTTGAAATCTATAGTAGTGCTAGATGCAGACTTTCTCCACTGTTTGCTCCACTACAGTTTTGTTTAATACGTGCTGTCTCACAGTCAGGTTTAATGTGGGAGAATTGTTGGAATTTCCACTTTTCCCGTTGGGAAAATGGGAGATAGGAAATAATAAGTAAGGAAAGGAGAAAATTTCGTTGGGAAAATGAATTGAGGTGGGAAAATTTGAAACCCTGCTCCCAGTGCACGACTGCCGACTTCTGTGTTTGCTTTTAGCATGGGGAGGAGGGCGGCCACGACGAGAAAATGTCAAGGTAGTACCTATCGCACACAGACGGAGAGAGGATGGGAAATGTGTGTGTGTGTCGCAAACGTGTTATATGTACAACTCGACTCACCACTATCCTACCGCTCGAGTGCCCACTTAAAAGAATCCATTCATCCTATCCCTATTATATTACTACTTCCACTACTACTGCAGTTACACTTTCAAGTACAGCAGACACAGAAAAACCTAGTGCTATAATAGTGTTTCACTGCCAAATTCATCTGCCAGGCTTACACAAACGACTACCACAAGTTTAATGCAGAGGTTTGCACTTATTGTTTATCACAGTGAAATCCTCTTATTATTTCCCTTGATTCTTGATCGCAATTAGACCCGTTAATCATTCAATCTCAACAATTTCCCTTTTACGTCATTCAAAAGTGTCTAATAAATGAAAATGCAGATTTTTACAATAACCGTCTAACATTGAATGACATGATGGTGGCAGTATTCCTGAAACTCCTTTTGCAAATTACATTTCACAGAATGATTATTGGAAAATGTGCCGCACTTTCTCTGTCTGAATGGTGAAAGTCATCGTGGGTACAGTTATACATAGGCCACCTCCTAGAACATTCTCTGGCCGTGTGTGTCTGCTGTGTGTGTGTGGGAAAATAGGGTGGTGAGCGAGTTTCTGGGCTGAAATTAATCCTTTCTCTGCAGAATGCAATCATTATACAGAATACAATGAGTTTTAATTTCAGTAAACGTATGTAGGTAGGATAGAATATGTAGAATATTGTGGTCGCTGCTCACAATCATCTACTACTTACTTGCTATACGTACTACGTACAGTTGATGTAGACACTTTGTGTTGTAGTGTATCCACTGCCTCTCGCTTTACACTTTACTCCAATCTACTTTTGTATATGTCACAATGAAAATGGGCTATAGTAGTCACCCTGATGGTTTTCTCTCCCTTCACTTGAGCAGAGAGAGAGAAAGAGAATGTGTAACAGTAGTTGTAGTTCCTGGAACACATTATGTAGGCCATACTCTACTACTACACTCTCTCACTCTGTATACTGTACTACGTGCATAAGCAGTGGAGGCAGTGGTTTTAATGAAATAGCTGTGCTATTGTGCACAGTGACCCTTGAGTTGACATACTAATTTTCCTCTCTCTCCCTCTCTCGAATGGTCGTAAGCGACCACAAAATGATTTATTCACTAATTACTATTACCTACTACTAGTGTAGGCTTGTAGCACCAGCAACTGTAACATTAGCAAGTCCTCCTGTATTATAATGAATACTAGTAGCAGAATTTGTGGGGCCCTCCTTTCATTTCATTCTCTCTCTGTCTCTCTCTGTCTTGCCGTGGAAAACATTAATCTGGAGAATGAATGTATATTGTATTCTGTGTATTTCATTGTGTACTGTACAGCTCAGTGATTTGATTGCCAGGGAGCCGGCCGTGAGAGTGGCACAGAGAGCAGAATGATTACAATGTACACGAGTGCAGACTCAAGTCAAGTCGAGTTAGCTGCCACGTCATTTGAATGACATAAAAATTTCCGCTTGCATTCTTCCTTCGCATAATTATCGTCATGAGTGAGCCAATTCAAGGCTGTGTGTGCTGTGCAAACACAAGCTCTCTCTTTATGATTTTTATGTATTATTATTATAGGGCGCACGTTGTGTTGTAGACAGTTTTTCGCTGAAATCAGTCACTTTGAATCTGGTCGGTCGGATGACGCGGTCGCGATGCTAAAAATTCTTTGCTACTACTTTCATCTGGATCTACTTTCTCTTTATCCCTGTCTCTCTTCTATATTATTTATATGTTCCATTCTAATAAGTAAAGTCCATGAAGCTGCTGTCCATGTTGTGCTCTTCTTCCTCTATCTACTGTACTACTACGTGTGTGTGTACCTCTCTGCCATAATGTGTGCTTACTACATGTTCTATGCATCAATCATGTATTTTCTTCTACTATCTCTATCGTCTCTTCAAAATCTATATACTGCAATCTTATGTGTGTCAGCATGTTGAAGTGTCTGTGGCTCTGAATGAGTGTCTATGTATTTACAAATGTATATGCGTGTAAGTAAGTCTAACTGTTTACTGTAATCTTGTATGTCATTGTAATACGGTGAATGTTATGTTCAATAGAATAGGTTCGATGTTAATATAATGTAGGAAGAATACGAAATCTCTTGTACAATAATATATAGTAGACTGTGGTTAGCAAGATAGAAGCACATTTGGTAGTTTACTGTAGCCTGCCTGGTGGTATTTAATTGTGTATCTCTATTCTCTATGCTGCACTGTTGCAATTGTTGTTGTTGTTGTAGTAGACTTGCGCTCTGACTCTCACTCTCTGTGCATTGTGCTACAATGTATGTTAGGGAGCAGTTGTGTATTGTGCGAGTTGTGTGCTTGCTCTGTTTCTGTCTCTGTGTTAAGTAAATAAGTAAGGGTAGTAGTAGGAATGAGTTTCTTCTTGTCTGTATGAGCACATTCGTAAAAGCAAAGTTAATTACCCGCTTTTGCTGGCACCACTCTCTCCTCTCTTTATGTAAGTGTAATTGCTCTGATTGTAATTAGAATGGAGTGGTTATGCTATACATACCATACCATAGAAAGAGAGAGAGAGAGAAAGCTTTTTGCTAAGTAAGTTTAAGTTTTTAGTTTACATTAGAGAGAGAGTGTTAGTTTGGCTCTTCTCTCGCTCTCTTTCTCTTTCTCTCTCTCACTCGCTCTCTATCTCTCTCTATCTATCTATCTATCTACTGTATCTATCTACGGTACTACTTAACTCTTTACTCTTTTCGAAATACACTCTACCTAAGTATGTCTCTATGTCTAACTAAGTTATGGTGGATTCAATTCAAAATAGGAAAACTCCTATCTGACACTATGCTCAATCAATGTATGTACATCTCGATAGCGTTTAAAATGTCTTGTAAAACTTAAATGTGTATGTACAGTAATATTTGTACTTGGCGGTTTCTTTAATGACTTACTCAACTTGTTATAAAGTAGTAGTGCTGCTGAGCTGCTTTCGTATAAGTGTACACTTAATATTCTGGCATAGGAGCTTATACAGTTATACTTTCGATTAGGCCATACAGTCTAGTAGCATTATATACATAGTACACTTGCTTGTGTAGTAAAGCATCCAGAATAAAAGTAGAGCAAAACTAAAGAGTTACACTTTGCTGCTAGTGCTAGAGAGCTTAATACGGTAGTTACATACTTTTCGGTAGTCATAACAGAGCGATAAAGATTTTGTGAAGGTTGTGAACAACTTTACTCTCTTGAAAGATGAGACGTATCTTAGGCACTAACGAAGTAGTACATACAGTACGGTCATGTCTAGTCTGTCTATGGTGTAGTATTATGTAGTAATGCAGTGTAATATTTAAGTGGTAGTAGTATCGCAGCGCTTGCAGAAAAGAGAAGATAGATTGTAGCTACTTTGTACAACTCTTTGCTTCTTGTGCTGTGTGTGTCTGTGTATATGTATGTGTGTACGCTAGATTTATACTTCTCGTGTATAATGTAATGTAATATAAAATAAGTATCAGAAAACGTAACGTAAGAAGGAATCGTAATTCTTACAAAGTACGGCAAGCAATATTTCTCCAGAATCAAAGTAATAAATTGCAGGATCAAGAATCGAACTCAATGTACAGTTAGTCAGTAGTGATACGTAGGGGGAACGTCGACTTGACTTTCTCATAATGAAAGGTCAGGGCAAACGATAAGAAAACGAAGCAATATCTCATTCGTGGTTTTGTCCGTCGAAATCACCTTTATAGGTTGTCGTGTGAATGTGTGTGAGCGTGAGATGGGTGGTTGATAAATTTTGAATTTATGTGACCACCCTGTAGAATTATAGAGTAGTGTTTAATGTAGTACAAGTCTGGTCAATTTGCTAGTATTTTTTAGCCAGCCAAATTAAATTATGGGAGCCAAACATTTTTACACAAGAACAGTTTTTGCTGAAATTTGACTTATTTATCGTAAAGCGTAATCAAAGTGAATGTTTAAATATGTAAGGCTCTCAAAATACAATTTGTATATGATTTTGTAGTAAAAAGTGCATGACTGTTATTATAGACACGTTAT
>JABASC010005411.1:0-10246 GCA_019776185.1 Plutomurus gul
ATGGCTTAGGATTTCTTAACTTTAGGCGCGCCCAATTGGCGTACGAGAATCAGCTCCCTGGACCCACCTTACGTACAGGGCCGACACCAAGGAAACCGTCGACCCACCTTGGTTGCACTTGACAATGGGATGACGCTTTTAGCAAGTATGTGGAAAAGTACGATTTGAACATGGGAAATTGAAAAATAAGATATAAGGGACGTAACCCAGAAATCAGCATAATATTTTACCCCCTGTACCTGCGGTGCACAAAATTACATTTAAGCATAATGTAGGAGAGGGTACTTGAAGGGTCACTTTAGAGAAAAAGCATCAGGTTTTTCGAAATCAGCACAATTTTTTACCCCCATGGACTTACGTTGCACAAAATTACATTCACGTATATTGTTAACGTATGAGAGTGTACTTAAAGGTCACTTTAGCGAAAAAGTTTAAGGTTTTTCCACACAAAAATATTTTTTCACAACATAATGCAAATTACATGTTAAGATAATTATTTTCAAACTAAACCAATATACGTTAGGTACATTTTTTATTTTCGCAATGCTCCAATTCGTCTTAAGTATGATTGACTTCGGACGTCCGTCAAAATCAAACACCCCCCCTCTATCCTTATATCTTCTGTCCAATTTTTTTTGTGGTACCTCTCCCCCGTAAACGCGGACGCCCTTTATGAACGCGCCTTAAATAAATTTTACCACCATAAATACCGCAATAAGTTTACAAGTTTATTTTCCGTAGTACATATATTACAATGAATTTTTGTTGGTGGCAGGACTTTCAAAAACGACACCATGCACAACAGTAAATAAGGTTTGCGCTTCCGGAATGAAATCCATCATGTTGGCTGCACAAAATTTAAAATGTGGGGACCAAAATTTAATGGTTGCCGGTGGCATGGAATCTATGTCGAATGTTCCTTTCTATATGAAACGAGGTGAATCTCCATACGGAGGAGTCCTTTTACAAGTAATCTTGCAAATTTGTAAAATATTAAAATATCACAAGAAAACGGTTGTATCGTATCATCATCCTGGTGGGTGTTCTAATTATGTTGCATTATATAATTTTCCTTTGTTTCTGTGTAGGATGGAATCGTTTTTGATGGGCTCACAGATGTTTATAATAAAATCCATATGGGCAACTGTGGAGAAAATACGGCGAAGAAGCTTAATATTTCCAGAGAAGATCAAGACAATTATGGCATCAGTAGTTATAAGAGAAGCGCCACGGCATGGTCAGAAGGAGTTTTCAAAAGCCAATTGGTGCCTGTAAAAATAGTACAAAAGAAAAAACCTGAGATTCTATTTGAGGAAGATGAAGAGTATAAAAAGGTTGATTTTGCAAAGTTTACCAAATTGTCAACGGTGTTCCAGGTATATACTTTTTTGATATATTTTATTTGCATCTTTCTAATTTTTTGCTAGAAAGAGCATCAGTTGTTACCTTTTATTTATTTATAGAAAGAGGGTGGTACTGTTACGGCCGGCAATGCATCTACATTAAACGATGGCGCAGCTGCCTTGGTACTTGCTTCCGAAACGGCTGTAAAAAAATCGGGGGCAAAACCGCTTGCAAGAATTGTAGGTTATTACGATGCGGCAACTGATCCTATAGATTTTCCCATCGCACCAGCGTTTGCAATTCCTAAAGTATTGTTTTCTTTAATATTTCAAGCATTAAAACCCCTGATAATTTGAAATTGTAAATACCGACACTAATTCAAATGATTTAATTGGAAATAGTTACTGGAAAAATATGGATTGACAAAGGAAGATATTTCTTTGTGGGAAATCAATGAAGCGTTCAGTGTTGTCGCATTAGCAAATATTAAAATACTTGGTTTAGATCCTCAAAAAGTAAACATACACGGCGGAGGTACACATATTGCAATTATTTTCCATTTTAAAAACAAAACAAAGTTACATAACGAGTTTGACTTCATAATTAATTAAACTAAATTAATCAATTTCTACTTTCTTATAGCTGTATCGTTGGGTCATCCTATCGGGTAAATAAAGATTTATACTGTTTATATGAAAGTTAAGGCTTCGCCAAACTCACAACTGGTTAGGATTGATTTGGTTATTGACTCACGAGTTAAACATTTTTAACTATTTTTTTCTTTATTGTTTTTCGAGCTTTCGATATTCAAAGAATTTTTTTTTCAAAAGTTTTATCGCGAAGTCAAATTTTCGACAAGGTTTTTCCTGAAGAATAAAGCTCGAAAAATAATAAACTGTTAAAAGGTTTACCTCACGAGCCAATAACCAAATCAATCCTAACGCATACCGTTATTTTTAAAGTTTCAACGAATTGTAGTAAATCCATGTTGTAATCGATAATGTTTGGTTTCCAAAGGATGTCCGGAGCGAGACTTGTGGTTCATATGTCTCATACATTGAAGCCAGGACAGTATGGTGTAGGGGCAATTTGTAATGGCGGAGGAGGAGCTTCTTCAATTTTAATTCAAAAATTATAACTACTGCCAATTAAATAATTACAGCAAGAAAAAAAAGGGAATGCAAGAGCCAAAGAAAACCTTCCCTCTCCTTCCCCCCAGTATAAAAAATTACAGTGAGCGAAAACTAAATGACGAAATATAAAAGTGTAAAATCGAGAAAAAAAACTAGGGTTAATTATTTTATTTGCCGGTCTTTTCTTCCTAACCAATTCTTACATTTAGTGGAACATTTATTTGTCCTTTGTCTGACTAGGTACTGTTTTTAACTGTATTTTTACATCGATGTATATTTTAACAAATTACGAAAATGATTAAGTCTTGATAACAACTAATGAAGTAAAGACCTATTTTAAAGAATGTAACATAAAGGTAGCACAAAATATATTATTTTAATCAATTCTTCTGTCTGTTAAGCGAAACCTAATGAACGCCGATATATATCAACAACATCAAGTCACAGTAATACAATAATCGTCTAAATACCCCCACAAAACATAAGCAATAATGTGTAATGATTTTTTCTTGTCACATACAGATAGTAGATACCTGAACATATTTTTCTGAATTTTTCTGAATAAAGCAGTTTAATAATGAATATTCGTGTGATTTTGGAATTATTATTATATGCAAATTATTTAGCGTGTGTGAGCTATCCTCAATTACGTCACTCGGTATTTCCCTGATGTCAGCATACAAAAAAAGTACATTTTAAAAGTTTCAAATGAATTATACGACAAGAATATATAAAACTTCGGATTTTCCCATGTCAACAGCACATACGCTAAGGCACCCTTGCATGCGCAGATGCTATTAATACATATCTATAAATCGACCTTTGCTTGCAGTTGAATAAGTACAAGACTGGAATCTGGAGTAAAGGTTAATTTCGGAAAGATAAGAAGTGAAGCATCTGTGTGTGTTACTTCTTATCTGTCTGTATGCATATTAAACTGTGGTTCCCATAAATTGGATGCATGTAATTGTTAGTCTTTCGAGCTAAATTTATTTTTGTTTATCTTAATATGGATTGATGGAGAGTGTTATACCAACTTCTGTCACGAAATAGTTGTTTACATTATGATATCACAAAATGAGACTTTGTGTCAATGTGTATATGGGTGGATGGTTATTACTTCGTTAGCAGTTTCCATCTTTACTCTCGAGTTATTGGGGAAAGTGATTGCGTCGTTTTTCCTGTTGTGTAATCCATTTTATTTAAAACGCGCAAAATGTCCAAAGTGGGATTTATTGGAGCTGGGCAAATGGCTAAAGCAATTGGATTTTCCCTTGTTCAAAAAGGTTAAAATATTTAAACCGCCAATCCTATTTTGAAACAAATGTTACATATATTTTTGATAACAAGTGTGAAACAATTATAAAATTATTAAATAACTATTAAGAGAAATGATTTTATTGGTATACCTACATACACATGAACAGGTTTATTGAAACCAGCTAGCATAATCGTAAGTAGCCCCGAAGACGCTCACTTAGAAGATTGGCAAAAACTCGGGTGTGAAACTACAGCAAAAAACGGTAAAGCCGGCCATTCTGATATTTTACTAGAAATAAAATCGTGATATCTCCCATTTGAGAAATTTGGTGAAATTATCCTCAATGTTTTAAGGTAATAATGCAGACTTTGTATAATTTAGGTGACGTAGTAAAAGGTTCTGATATGATCCTGTGGGCAGTAAAACCACAAGTATTTTCTTCAGCTCTCAAAGAAACAGAATTGAGTGGAGCAACGGAAGGAAAATTTCATGTCTCCATTATGGCTGGATTGCCATTAAAAGATTTCACTAGCAGTTTATTGTCGCACTATCACTCTAATGTAGAATCTGAACTATTGGCTACCGCTCGTGTCATGCCAAACATTGGAATGAAGGTTGGTGCGGGATGTGCAGGTAAATTATTAAGTTTACAGAATTTGGAATTACATCTCTTGTGGGTGAAAGTGGAAGGCGAAAAGTATTGCATAATTCAAGAAATATAATCATGATTGATTGGTAAAGTGTTAAACCTGTACAGGTGGTATTATCTGCACGAAACAATATATGGTATCGAAAATGATGCAAAAGATTCCAAATCATTGTTATTTTCTTTACAGTTTACACTGTAGGAGAATCAACTAAAAACAAGGACAGACTTCAACTAGTAAAACTGTTGTCCGCTATTGGTTTATGCTTTGAAGTACCTGAATCCCAAATCAATGCCTACTGCGGTCTTTTTGCATCGGGAATCGGATTTGTTAGTGCATTCTCAATTCTCACGCACCTACTTAGACCTAGCCTGTTTGTATTTTCTCCTCATGCTTTCCCTACCTGTCCACATTTTAAAATATATTTAATGAGCTCAATCTCACAAATTGTTGCACAAAAATTATTATTGAGAATACAAAGACTTGTGCGAGTTCATATATTTTTCACTATAACTGATTTTGTACAATGTGAAATTCTACAGAGTGAATTTTTGCAGTTTTATTGATTGCTAGGGAAAGTGAAGCAATTTTTCTTTATCTTCAGCCTACACCTTTTTTTAACTTTGATTTGATTGTCGATTTGGTGTTTCCGTATGATTGTATATGCGAATTTTTTGCACACGAATTGTTAAGATGTTTCCCGTATTGGAGGCTATGTCGGATGGAGCGGTGAAAATGGGACTACCGCGCGATATTAGTATACAAATTGCAGCACAAACAATGAAGGGAGCCGCAGAATTAATTTTGAATGACAAAGGGACTCATCCAGCAGCCTTTAAAGATTTTGTATGCTCTCCGGGAGGAACAACTATAGCCGGTGTGGCTGAACTGGAGAAATTCGGTCTAAGACATGCTCTCATTTCTGCCATCGAAGCGGCAACGATGCAAGGCGAGAAGATCGGGAAGTTAGACTCGAGCACTAATAAATAAATGGCTTTTATGTACAAATAATAACTGAAGGAATAAAATGCATGTACAATGACACAAAAAAGCCCGAGCACGCTTGATGAATGGTTATTGTGAAAAACTCTCCAACAGTGTGTTCATTTTAATGAATTAATCATCTCTGCTTAGACTCATCATTCTATTTACAATGAATTTATGTTTGAAAACATTTGTATCATAGCCACTATTCAAACTTAACTGTTGTCGTCACAATGTCACTTCCTAGTCACAGACAATGTCACATCATCATGTCATAATTCAGTGAGAACTTATTTGTTACCTTATTTATGTGGTACTTAGTTGTCAGTATTAGAATTAATTAACAATAATTATCCGTTTAATTTTGACTTCTGTTAGGTGCTATTGTAGTAGTAGCTGCACTATACATCATGTACATATGTCATTGTCCATTGTGGTACACAGTTTTATTGTATTGCAATGTATTATTATAAGTCTATCTATGACAATATTCTCGAAGTCATTACAATACTGTACAATGAGTAGGAAGTCCATAAATGTAACACAATGTAACCTTCTTCTTCTTCTTCTTCTCCGCCACCTTCGCTACCTTCACAAATCTTAGTCACCATTTTAACCTTCTTATCTAAATTCAAAAACAAATACATAGAATCTCACGTTGCACTTCCAAAACACGGATACGGGCAGGCCTACAGTTATACAGGCCTGGTAGTTCCTACGGTTTTCCTGACATTTCCTTTCGGGGGAATTTTTTACAATTACGTTTTTCATAATTGTTCATTTTCAATGAATTACACAACGGAAATATCGAGAACATAAATTTGCTAATGGCTATTTTGACTGATTGAGACTTGTTTTTGAATGAACCATTGTTTGTGTGGGTGGGTACGGTAAATAGCCATTAGTCGTTACATTAGATTTGACTGACATTGCTTTGCTTTCCATAATGTTCCTGTATGGAGTTGAATAGTGATCTGATGATAGAAATAGAATTTATAGATTTCAACTAGGGTGGTGTTTACTGTATAGACAGGGTTGACAATCAGAGTGTTGAGGGTTACCGTCTCTTCCGGTTATGAAAAATTTTGTGTATGTAAAACTCTCATTCAGATTGCATACATTACATATTGCATCGCAAGTTCATATGTACACACACTAATTCTTTGCTAGTTACAATATATTTAGTACGTACATAATAATTATATTGGTTATAACTAACAATAGTACACGCTTTGTTATTTTGTCCTTACTTACAGTTTAAGTGTTCAATTAGTTTGTTGTATTTACAAAACGGCAGTAGTTCTGTACACGTTAATATAGTTCTTAGTTAGTGTTACTACTTATATGTATATGTTGCAGTATCGATCATACCTTAATTATTATTACATACAATATACTAGCCAATTTAATTAGGAGCTCCTCAACGTTCTTCAACTCTCTTCAATCGTGCAATCGAAACCACGAGCACATATTTTCCGTTATGTGCACCCTTTCGTACATTGAATGTACTTGTCCCACATAATATTATAGTAAACTCGTATTTAAAACAAAGATGACGTATTATATAGTGATTTGAATGTAACAGAACGCTGCTGCACTTATCTGTAGTAGAGATATAACGATAACATTATATGATGATTAACTGCATTTACTCTTTCCCTTTATTGTTATTTCTTTTAGTTCTCTACATCTGCGTCCGTTAATGCATTTATGTTCATTTATTTCACAGTGTAGTTATTATCATAATTATGCAATGCGCAAGTACAATAGTTGGCACCCATCTACAGGGCCCTTCGTAAATAACTGCCAAGTAGTCAAGATGCTGATAGCGCTAGCTAAAACGTAAGGAATTTTAACGGTTAGTGTAATAAAGGCCTTAAGTAGTACTTTGATTCCATCCCCCGCCATATTTAGAATAACAATAATTAATTCACCACCACATTCTCACGTTTTTAGCGGCTCTCTACTTTTTGACTATTTCAATTTCATGATAAAAGGCTAATATGAATTCTTAACGAAAACTACTTCCCTATTCCTTCCAGCCAGATTATAATTTGTTTTTGTCACCCTCACAATTTCATGAAGTCGATAGTCCGTAACGGATTCAGCCCAACTTTTACCTGTAATTTTCCTACATTTAATTTATTTATATTTGTAGAATTAGATTTAGCGGCTAATTGAAATGAAGGTGGAAAATAAATGAAAGAAAATTGAGCTCACTCCGAAGATAAATTGCCAACAAGATAAATTTCCTTGTTGACAAATTGGCATTGTCACCAAAAACGTTGTTGTCGTCGTTAATGTAGAGTTCTATTTTAGTACAGTACATTCTTGTTAAATACCAATGCTAAAAAACAATGGTGAATAATTGTGTTGTGTAAGTGACATTATCAGTTTTAGTTACGTATAATATTATATATTATTTGTTCGAATATCACAATACTATCGCTTTTCTCTTTATAGCTCTCTACGTTTAGATTCTGTAATTGGTTTGCTTTTAATAGTGTAATACCTAAGTGTATCACCTATTACGTTACTGTCCCGGCTTTGGAAATTAATGCTGGGAAATAAAAATAGCACATTGCATACAGAATATACTACATAATCATCAGAGTTAAAAAGAATTTTATGTTCAGCTCTAATTTCAAGAAAGAATAAGCGTACTGGCTATTAATTAAGATTTTTCCAAAATCTATAACATGAGATTGCGCACAAGCAAAACGTCATCGACACTTCCGTTACTGCTGTAAGTGAAAATGGTTGTAAGAAGACGAAAACTGAAAAAAGCTGCTGAGATGCAAGTATTGAAAATAGCCATTGTTCGCACACCTAACATTATTGCCAATTCAAATGTACTGATGGAAATGCAAGTCAACGAAAATTTGAAATGCTCACAGGTTTCTCACACAGTGCGGCGTCTGTCTCCTGATCTCACATTTGCTTTCTACACAAATTACAGCGATCGTAATTTAATTAGTTCCATTATTTTATGTATACTAACTAGATTATTCTATTACCATTGACGTTGTAGAATATTCTTACCAGGAGAATGTCCAATAATTACATTGCGACTAAAAATTTGAGCTCCAAATACAATTACAAACTTTAGATAGGAAACTTACATCCTGATTATCCTTTACGTAGCTGCTGTCTCAAATGATTTCAGTGTCCTATCCTAAAAGTACTGTACAAGGAAATAAATAAGACCTACTTCCAGGACTTCATTGATTACATTCTGGACTGTTAAGTTATGGTATTAATTCCTATGTCCGAGTGGTTGCTATTAATCATCATTATTATTGCTAACAAGTATTACCATGTAATAATATATGACAGCGTAATTAGATTAGTTTAACTTCAATCTACGGTAAAAGGAAATGAAGTGCTTCGTGTGCACTACTTATTGGAGATAATAATAAAAAGTGAAAGCTCATTCACACAATCATCCTTTCTTTCTCTGTCGTCGTCGTGGCACACTCTCATCCACTTTCACTTGGCTGAAAACAGAATTCGTACATACATATATTTACATTGAATAGAAATAGTACACATTGAACAACTCTGATTATTTAGTAGCCATACACAACCGTGTGTCTCTATCATTAAGTAATTTTATGAGTTGTAATTAGTCAGCCGCACAGAGTCAATTAATTGATAGCCAATCTCTACTAAATGCTGCAGCTAAGTAATAATAACAATTTATAGTCGTAATCATATAACCTGATGCACTTAACATTACTAATAATACGTTTCTTATGTAAGATCGCACAATGACTAATTATATATTGCGTGTGCGGTAATATGTGTGATTATTAATAGTTTGATTGTTTGAACGTTTATCTTTCACTTGTGCAACAACAGAAAGTTGTCTCTTCTGCTCGCTCCGTGTCATTTTCCATTCGATTGCTAACGTCAGAGCGCCTTTGAATTTTTTTACATCTCATATGCCCACACGAAGTTAAACAATGATAGTTAGGTGCCATTTTCGAAATATTTAGTGTAGGTGGAAACAGTCGAGCTCAGATTTTGTATTCATTCACATTCTCGTGTAAAAAGAGGGAGGAGTTAACATATTAAGGAAAGCATTACGTAGCTGCATGCGTAAATGTACACAAATCAATTGCACAAAAGTCTCAGTGCTTTTCCTTTTGTTTGCATTGAAATGTCTAAAAGTGGAAAGAGATTAGTCAGGCTACATTTTACAAACGAATTAACGGAGCGCTGTTTTGCACTAGTTGTGTACATAGAGAACCATTTGAGCCCTTCGGGTTATTTACTCGGCACATGCCTCTCTCCCTTCTTTTAAGTCTTGCCCAATGTGTACGGAGGTAGAACTAATGTGTACGCAGTACTGTGTAGGTCTCAAAGGCCAGGTCGTGCAAAATGAGAACAGCTCTTTCAGCTAGCTCACAATCAGATAAACATACGATGATTGTTAATGTTAGGTTAATGTATAGGTCCTTAGTGTTTACAAAGGTATATATATATATTTATATATGTTTGTATGTATGTATTTTGAAAAACGCACGTATAATTACTTCTGTCGTGTTTTCACCTTGTCTTCAAAATGTCCCTAATAATAATATAGTCAAGTGTAACGGTGTAGTAGTGGATTACCTGTACTCTCTATTTGTAACGTGTGTACATTTATAGATGCATAGAGTAACCTATTGGTGCTTACCTGCCACCTACTCATGTGTTCCTTATATCTGGTGTGTGTATAGTGTGTTACATCTAGCATTTTATTCGTCTGATAGGTTTATGTAACTAATAAATGTAAATTATTCTTATAGATTTCTTAATTTAATTCTTTTGTGTACCTACAATTATTTTATAAGTACAGATAAGTTCGTACTTACGACTGTTCTGAAGAGAAC
>JABASC010005412.1:0-10246 GCA_019776185.1 Plutomurus gul
TTGTCCGATTCAAATTCAAAGTATATTTACCCATCCATGAGCACTACATTTTGCACGACTGGAAGTATTTCCAGTACTTATTTTTGATTGCGTACATTATATTTGACTTTGACAATAAGAGCATTCATTACTTGAATCGTGGATCATTCATTCGGAAGGAAGACAGTTGACAATCAAGGAAATTGTATCAGATAAATACAGTGTGCTTGCTATTTTTTCAGATAAGAATTTCGTCTCTTCAAGGTGACCTACCTAGATTAAATTCAAACTTATCAAGATGTAAGCGATGATATTGTGAAATTACGTGACGTTATCTCGCACAGGGCACAACAAGTAGTATTTAAAAACCATTCATGGAATAATAAATACAAATCAAGTTATATAACGAGCTGTCTTATATATCTGTCTATCATTTCGTGCATGCAAAATTGGATTAGTCAAACAATAAATATTAAAAAATAAAACCTGGGATAGGTAAATGTTTTTTCATTGGTGTTATGAGATTAATGAGATTGGGCAAGATCAACGACGATATCGCATTATACAAGATTGTATTAATACTTATTTATTATAGAATAAATACGTTGTGCCAGTGATCGGATACTCTTTTCATAAAAACATTTCCCCGACTGACATAAATAACACTGTATTTGTTAATATTACGTACTTAAGTGTTCTTTTGAGTACTGCGTATTATATAGGTGACTATTATGGGTTTGTTATGTTAATCCTCGTTGAAACCAAAACTGCTTCAACAAAAATGTAGTGCAAACGTACGCACATGGCAAGCTATTCTAATGGACGTCTCATCTACATATATTTACAGTTTAAAAAAAAGTCCAACTGCGTAATGAATGATTTGATGGTAATTTCAACTTTAGCCCCCAGACCAGATAAAGGTTACATTAAACTGGTGTAGGTGCATGGTTTTCTATTTACTTGTTTTCAATTTGAAGATACATATAATGTTTTTAGTATGTACACAGTACACACATTTAAGGTTGACGGGTGTCAGACAGACTTGGAAGATTAATTTAGCTGATAACCAACAGTTTGAATGGAGTGTCCAGATTGGATGAGAATGGAACACTCCTACCCAATGAAGCAATCGTTTTCCGCATTTATTTTCAGATGTATACATATTATTATGAACATACTACGTAGTACAAGTGCACGTTAGTTTACAAATGCATGCATACATTCACAGCTAAAACTGACCAGACATGCGAAATTGCGAAACACAATTAGAATCCGAAGCAATGCATATGACTACAGAATAAGTGGTCGAACTCACTCACATTGAATGGATATACACTTGCACTTTCGCAATACATATGTTTAAGTGATCTCGATCTGCTACAGAGGTTACATTGTCTGGTGCTCTAAAGTACCAGTAAAGTAATGAACCATTGGAGATTATATATTATTTGTCTGTTTCCACTTTTTATACCGAGTGCGTGATTTTTTGGTTTGTCAAGGCAGCAATGTCAAAATTATTTTACATTTGATGATCTTATATGAATGCAGTAAGTGTGCATGCATATCAGCTTAGACACGCTATACTTTTAATTCATTTGTTTCAAAGTTTAATTTTTGTAAAACAATAATCGAATTAGTAGGAAAAATCTGAAGGGATGTCCTAGAAAAATAATGATATTTCCCATTAATGTGGAAATTTTAACATTTAAAAGCAGGTTGTATGTGTTTGATATTTAGGTCGTAGTAGTGCATCAACATTATACTATGTAGAAGCCCAAATTATTTACTATTCACATAGATCTTGCCAGTACTTGGATTTGTTTTTACCATAATTATCATCACCTACGTACATAATGCCCTTGCTCGCCTGCTGCGTTTCTTCTTTTTCGAGTCTACCCCAAGGTCATTCAAATGCGTTCTGAAGTGCATATAGGATTTTAAAGAATAGTTTGGCTCTGTTGTATCCTTAGGTTTGAGGTTAGCGTTGCCTATACTGTAAAACTGACCCTTACGATCAATCTATGCTTGAGACGAGAAGCATTTTTATAACAGCCTGTATGACTATTGCCAAGATAAGACCAAATGTAAAAGGGAATAAGGGATACGACCGATACGACTTAAACATTACAAACCATATTTACTACAAGAATATGATCGTATACTTTATTCAGCTTTTCAGTTGTTGACCCTAACGATGGTCCTAAATATAGGTCTGAGGTTTTACAAAGAGCCGAGCTTAACCTGTGAAAATCATGCCGAGAATGCCGACATTCCACACCAGAAACCTTATATCCATGTATGGTGAATTCGTAAACTAATTTAACTAAAATAGATAATCTAGCATTGATGACGATTTTATTATAGACTTACGACACGCTTTCCAATGTTCTTAATAAAAGCAGGCATAGACTTCTGCTTCCCATGCATTTTTGCATTCGCATCCACCAAATTTCATTTATTTGATTTACTGTGGTGGAATTTTGTAAGGTTTTTGTTTTAAAATTTTCAAAATTTGGAGCTGAAAAAAGATTACATATTTGTTTGAAAAATCCTTTTGGCTGAAAACCCCAATTCAAAAATTTTACAATAATTTCGTGCAAAATTGTAAGCATAGGGTTTTAGGTGTTCGATCCCTCCCTTGATAGAAAAATGTAACATGCGTGATATATGATATATGTGTGAGAAAGGGTACGGTGTAGGCGGAGCTACGCTAATATAGATAAGATTAGGGAACCCCTCTGTGATCCGCCCTTGTCTAGGACCACATCACCAGATGGATGCTCACTTCTTCAAATACTTTTGATTAGAAGAATGTACAACCTGAGCAGTCAGTCCACATAGACTAGAGTAAGGTAGATAGTAGATAATAGTGTAAATAAAAGTATGTAAAATATTCAACCTTTCATTATTGTTAGTATTTGCAGCCAACCTTGTTATAGGACATATATATGTGTAGCTGGATACAAAACAAGGTAGGTTGAGGTTGTTGTGCAGAGTAAAGCCGAAATACGCATTGATGAATTGTATGAATTGTTATCTCGGTTACCCCATTGAACTAAAAATGCCACCACAAGTTTGTGTATACATACACGAAGAAACAGAGCACCCATATAACTGATTACCTCTCATTATGCTTTATTCCTGTTGTGTTGTCCCAGAGCCAGACTGCATAATTACTTTAGTACAATTACAGTCTTTGTGTTTGCATGCATACACACACCTTATAATAATAGACATATATGCATACGTATATTCATATAATAAATACGTAACCCCACATCATCCCATCCCGACTGCACAAATTCGACTGCATCGACCTACTTTTTTGTCTTTCAAGAGCCCTTCTATTATTTCATATAGGTAAATGCTTAGAAACATTTACGTAATGTGCCAAAGTGATCAATTCACTTTTAAGTGTGATATTTATATGATCACAGTGAAGACTGTATAATAAGCTGGCTGGGCGGTTCCTCGGTAAATCCTTTCCGAAAATTGTAACCTTAATATGTATCTAAAATGGAAGCTGCTGGAGGCTAACAGTCGTGCCACATTTTGTGTGATAATTTCCATCCAATTATGGACAAACTATTTCTGCTTTTCTTTCTGTAGGTACATCTTTATATTTGTCCAGATTCTACCAGTATGAGAAATGGGGGAAACCCATCCCTCGAATAATTCCCCATAGATATGGTATTGAATTTGCAGAGAAAGTTTCTGGTTGTACAAAAACATGTGGTGAATGGAAGAGAACACTCAACCATGTGAAAGAACCTACAACATTTTGGAGCTGAATTCATTTCCGAAATTATGAAAAATATTTTAGCAAAAAATTTAAATCACATCATGTAAGATTTACTTTTAATGCAAACATTTTCTGCGCATGTACCACATGAGGTTCGGAGTTAAAAATATTTCTCATTCATGCTTCTAATAGATACCAGCGATAATTATTAATTATCGACCTTGTGCAGTGCAAGATGAATGTCCTGTCGTAAATAAAATTGAAGTTTGATCGAGTGCATCACCTGATCACTCATGCCCGATGGCCGCTTATCCGAAAAGTGTTACATATGACAAAACTTCAGATCGATGCATACAACAAACAATAAACAATAAAGTGAAAATATGTCTCAGATTGCATTTGTAAAGGTTATATAAGGTTGTTCCTTCCCTTTGGACAAAAAAGTTATCTGAAATAAATTCAAGTATGTGTAAATGTAGAACATGTAGATTTGCATGTTAACTCTCAGTTAAATAACAGGTAAACCCCAGTGGGCTGATTGCAAAATTTCACATGAAAGCAAGCACTAAATACTACTGGTTTTTTTCAACTGGGAAGTCCATGAATGATGGTGAACTTGATGAATAAATCTTACTGTGAAATTCAATTCATTGTCGGTATAATGTACAATTGTTATTTTTGCCTTGTTCTCGGTTCTCACTTTCTCACAGTTCTTGCTCATGATATCGTTACTGCATATTGCACTTCTTCCTAAATATTGCATCGCGTTAGAACAATTTTATTAATATTTAAGAACAACTACAATAGTAAAGAAGAACAAAGGAGCAGCAGAGGAGGAGGAGAGTGATGATGAGACTACGATTTTGTATACCCCGTGTGTATCGAACTCGTAATTCACTCAATGAATACCAAAGAAAAAGAAAAAGAACTGACCCTTTCGAACTTATTATACGTTGTTCGGTATATTTCTGGAGCTTTAGGATTCCGACATAATGCGATGTGAATCTTATCATACTTCTGACTAATGTATTCGCTATAACGTATTCACAACAGTACCATTTAGGATTATTATATTTAAAACGGTTCATTATATGAGTTTAATGTTAGCATACATTACCTCGAATTCTCACACATCAAAATGCATTACCCAACATTATCGTGCACTCTCTAATATTCACTAATAGCTAGACTTCCCTGTCTAAACGTCATTCCATAATTGCTCCCTTTTAGCTTACAATTATTTTCATGAAAAGTAATGACGTTTATGTGAACCGCTAGGATATATTATTTAGTATTTTCTTTCGCCATAAAATATACTAATTGCAAAAGTATTTATATAACAACATACCACGTTAATTTAGTCATGCTTATAGCAGTAAGGGGGTGAAAATGTGTCACCCCGAAAGTAGTATTCTTTTTTGGCACATGCATCACCATGCAATAAGAAAATGTTTCCAAAATTTGTCACTATGAGTCACTCTGAACTTCATAGACAGTATACACCGGTACCATAGACATCTATCTAATATAAGGCACCGGTACTCATCAAGACGGACACGGAACCACTCATACGTATCTAAACTAAGTAATACTTATAGTAATATATGTGGGCCACATATATTTTATTATATATAATATACTTGTTAGTAATATACACAGATGCACTCCCAAATTTTTTGTTTGGATCCAACCGCCAACCCCACCGGTTGCAGGTTGGCTGGTTGGCTGTTGGATAGAATTTCATCGGTTGGCGGTTGGCTGGTTGGTGGTTGGACAAAAAATCTCTGGTTGGCGGTTGGCTGGTTGGTGGCTGGACAAAAAATCTCCGGTTGGCTGGTTGGCGGTTGGACAAAAAATTGGCGTTTGGTGGTTGGCTGGTTGGCGGTTGGAGAGAAGTTCGCCGGTTGGCGGTTGGACAGAAGGTCGCAATTTGGCGGTTGGCCGGTTGGCGGTTGGATACAAAAGTGTGCATCTATATATGTACGCCACATATATTTTATTATATATGTTATATTTTTATTTATATATTCCTTTGCATGAGACTGTATAGGTACTTACAATTAGTATGACACGATACTCAAACTACAAATTTTATACTACGACATCCTGAGTGTGAGTGGATGTTGTAGAATAAAATGAACAAGTGGATTCCACTCTACAACAGTCATTTTAATAACATCATTGATAGAGTACATATCTTGTTAATTTTGTCGATCCACGAACGTGAGCGCTAGCGCTATTGTACATATATCCCTGGTCAACAATTTAAAATGATTCGAACCCATATTTATTGCTATTATGGGACGTGTCACGCAGTAGAAATTCCTAAAAAATGACGTAGTATTAAGGACTAATTTTTAAAAATGATTGCACGAAAACTAGATGTCTATAAGAAAATTCTGATTTGCTGGATTTCCCAGTCCAGAGTATGACGTGCATCGGAAACAATTAATTATTCTCTTACCTATATTAGATAGATGTCTATGCCTATATGCCATATTGTGCGCTGTGTGCACGGGAAAATTGTGCACCAGTATGTACCTATTAATATGATTTTCCTTCTCTATGCAATTTCCATCATGTCATTGCTTGTAGAGATCATGAATGTTAAATCATGAATGTATGGGATACATGAACAGAATTTAACTATTTGGTTAAAAATAATAAACATGCACTTATTATTGTTGCATATTTAGTTATTGAACGATTTCCGTAATACATAAATCCTTTGTCCAACATAGAGGCTACAGTGAAGATCAAATTGAAAAGTAATTATGATGCTGATGAATTGGCACCAAAGTTGCAGTTATTATGCACCTAGCACATAAATTGATTGTAATCGTACATAATTTATTGCTTTATTCCATATCTCCAATTATTCACATTTATCTGTTGTCCCTTTCATTAAATAATGAATTGAAAAGTAGTTTACATTAAAATCCTAACAAGTGGAACATTAAGTACTGGAAAGAAGAAGCTGATAAAATGTATGTTGTAATAATGACCTTGTTGACCTCGCAATCTATAGCGCCAGAGACCAGCAACTCTGTTATGCCCCAATTTAAGATAAGATTTGCTGACGAACGCCTTTTTTAATAATTCCTCCGTTATATTTGTCGCAGAACTAATTGTAAGTTTAATATTAATTCGAGCGCACATCAAAAGATTTTTATGTATTGCAATCTACCCCACCAATTGCAGTTAGTCAACAGCTAAAAATAAGGGAAATTAAGTGAGATCGTATCAATCAGGCTGGGTTAGATCACAAGGGCACGCAATTGGTCTTTGTATATTGTCTTAGTTTAATTACAGATAAAGGAAAGATGTGTCACTCTTCGAAAAAGGTTGAATATCGAGAAGTACTTAAGGAAAGTAAAATGTATTTAAATGACATTACGAAATATTTTTTTAGCCTTTTTTGCCATACGTTTTCAGCAGATTGAGTGGAACAAAGTGCAAGGTTCAACTCTAAAGTCAGTCGCAGCATCTCATTTTATCTCACGAATCCACATCTATACCTCACCTTGAAAAATTTGCGGCAGTCAGAGAAAAAAAGCGCGGGTATTCTACAGCACGCTAGACTAGAAGATGTCTCAGTCTCCGTCTAAGTCTAAAGAAAGTGCATCCTGATTTTGCTGATTCCTGATTTGTGCTGCTATTAAATCGAGAATAATTTCGTTTTTAGACTAATTTATAAGTGATACTTATAAATTATTGGAAATTTAATGTGTAGCTCCGGATTACTCTATCAATTAGTTTAGAAAACTAACTATAGAGCTGCGGTAGCTATTTGGAGGAAGACGAAGACGAAACAGTTTGAAATTTTTATATTCCCATAAAACTTCACAGGTAGTTCTTTTATCTTACTATATTTTACTCACTATCAACTATTGTTTGTTGCAGATTGTACACGTTTATTCTAATAGTAATATTGTCAAATTCTTACAATATTATCGAAAATATATTAATATTTTCTGGCAGGAGGTAAAACATTACATATAATATAATCATCTGTAACCTTTTAGCGTATGGCTTATATTGGGATTTGGGATCATGGAGATTATTGCGTTAACTATCAATTGTAACTATGGTTTACTGGTTCACTTGGCACTTTGTTTTATCGGACCCATTATAAGGATTGCTGCTGTCTATAAATAATAGTACCGAAAAGAAACAGATATACTAAAATATTCCATTTCTGCGTTTGGGAGGGAGCTCATTGTTTGTCCTCGGTGGTTATTTTTGAAAAATCGTGTTTCCTTATAATCACGAAACTAAATATATGCTCTGACACGTTTCCAATTCCAATAGATGATAGGTCCAACATAATTTTCTGATAAACTATCGGAAAGAACTTCAAAATGCAGTAACTCGAAAACGAGTCACACTGCAGAATAAAATATTACTCTCAACTGTTACGTTTTGAGCCGTTCCATGACTACCATTTGAAATTATCTGACTCATTTGAAATAGTCGTTCCATTTCAATGACAGGAATAAAACCGACTCATTTTTATGTCACACCATTATTACCAAATTAAAAATTGCCGACTGGACATGGAGTCACTCCAGTAAAAATGATAGGGTTAGTAATCTCCAATTAATTTTACTATTTTTGTTATGTTAATGCAATTTTTTATGTTTATATTTATCTGGGACAATGAGACAAACATCTCTGTTATGTCATGTATGTGGCAAAATGAATCAAATGTTGGATTGTAATGTAAACTCAAGGACAACCTTGAGTCTCCGTATTTACATATTTCATATTAATTCAAATTTCAACATTTCTCTGACACCCGATAGAAATAGTGTTCACTTCCCCCATCCTGCAAAATATTTCCCTGTCTTCTTAGGTTCCCGGTTCAATCTATCGGTGTCAACGGCTTTAAACTATTGTAGGGCTGTTGGCTGTGTATGTGTATCTTCACTCACAGCTGCTTCCATTTTCAGTCCCAAAATTTCACATTTGTTGTTGTTCACATAGAAATTATAATTTTATATTGTGGTTGCATTACATTGTTAACTAAAACATTTCGTTTGTGCAGAAGTTATAAAAGGACAACTTTTACAATTAGAAATAATGCTCATATATACTATATATGTAAATCTGTGCAGTGCATTAATGTTCATTTACTGGCTATGCGCCATGAACTTATGTCTTATAGTTGTGGAATGTATGGGGTTGGCGGGGCAGCTACACTCTTTTTATTGCAATCGTGTACAGAGAAACATAACACAAATATGCTAGCAATTCAAGTATTGAATGACCGACAAACTCGATCGTCAAGGTTATTTAATATGTTTGTTTTCTGGGAGTGGGAGGAATCTTTATATTGTTGAATTTTAATATCAACCTAAAGCATTGTAAAACTAAATGCAATATGTACAGTTCCACGGGTCACACGACAAAGTTAAGTAAGATTTTTGCACACAATTCTATTATATGTGCAGTAACATTGATTTCCAACAGATAACTCGAAATCAATGAACTCATTGCTGTAGCTTTGTGTCACCAAAAGGACATCACGAATTTCACGAACCATGAACGAGTATGCGTTAGTCGTTTATTCTCACATAATTGGGATATGAAGAGTGTTTGCCGCTATGTCGAACTTTTTTCTTTGTTCACAATTCACAAGCATTTTTACTAAAGGCAACCATTTTCGTATACAATACAAACGTACTATTTTTTACTGAACATTCATTAAGTTGTACCATGATTAAAAATTAATTCTCTTGAGAAACCTTTATGTGCACTATAAAGTATGTCAAATATGCACTATAACAAATTTAACAAATTCATTTTCTTATGATTTCAATTGCTACAATTACAGCATAGTTATTATAGATTTAATATCGACAATAAGTGAAACTTTGAGTTTTACTATAAATCCTGTCGGACAGAGGAGTAGCTGCTGCTTTTATCAATACTTATAAAGTGATTTCTGATGTCAATTCCTGAAACCAAAACGAAAATTTCTCATGCAAAGCTCTAGTCACTATTTTATAAAGTCAGAGTGGCATGCATATTTTTGACTACTTCCTCGTTCATAAACATTTTAATTTTGTATTCGTAGTTTTGACTTGATCACATGCATAGTCACATTTACTCTACACGCTACTTTATACTGTATGCTTTTGTGATTGCAGGAAGTCATGCTGTGCCCCTGTAATGCATTTCTATTTGGCATGCACTTGTCTGAAACAAATACATTGCAGTCAAGCACTCACTTGAATTGAATATCAGGACACGCTTTTAAGCGCTCTGAAAAACGTTCATGTAATTCAGTGCCTTTTTTGTTTTACAAGTAGTAGCTCACTGAATGAGATTTACTTATTACTGCTGCATCCTCTCTGTGTCAACGTATTTAAAATTGTTATTCGTCATGATGTGTATTTGTATCCGTATTAGTTGAGTTACTAAATACTACCGATATACTTTCAGTGAATAACGTATCTTTTGAATTTCATATTTAATCCATAATTTTAACAAAATCAACATTTTACGCTGGTATATTTAACC
>JABASC010005413.1:0-10245 GCA_019776185.1 Plutomurus gul
GCTAAACTGGCCAATTTTTTCGGTTGACTTAATAGAAATTCAACTTGCTGATTTCGTTATTTATAATGCTGCCAACTTTTTTTTTACTGCTGCATTAACAATAAGTCAATTTAAATAACGGCAATTGTGATGTTATTATTGAGCTCCATAAGTGGTTCTAAGTATTAGTTAACACATCTAATATTGTATTCCTTTCTGAAGCCATTTTTACAATGAACCCCCAAAAACCGACCGCGCAACACTGCTTATCCTAACAATCTAAAATTTTATTCTAAGTAGCTACAGTAAGGTTTGCATTTGCAAGTAATGTACCAGTATTCACGAAATAATTTTTCTTTGTTATTCCAGTTGGCAAGCTGATGAAATGGAAGTGTACATTATTAATTAATGCTAGTGCATTAAACTTCCCTGCGTACAATATTATGCAATGCGCTTATCATGTATTCACGCTTCTTTGAGTGCAGAAATGAGACAAAGTAAACGATAACAAAAATATGGATTTCGTAATGCAGGATTTATTAGAGATTCATACCACAATTTCCAGATTACAGACTAGACTGACACGACTAAACTCAATTTGTGAACAATAAATACGTGTTTAATATGACTTACTACTACATTGACTGTGATAGACCTAATAAGATTGCTCATAGCATGTTAAAAGAATAGACTGAAGGGTTTTATCTAAATAGGCAGAGTACAAAAATGATCAGATGTAAGAGTAATGTACAGTCATCACAGTTATAAGAGAGAGGCAGGGAGAAAATACATTGTATACTTTCCGGAGAAAGAAAGAGAAAGCTACAAAACACTTTACGGGCTTTGTAGTGAAAGGAGGAGAAAGCTACAAGTAAATCACAGAGAGAAAGATAAACAGAATGCTACGAGACACATCACAAGAAATAATTGTTACTAAAATAATCTTTTCTTAGTTCTATCACAGGTTCGTTAGACATTGGACAAATCTTGTGTAGGAAAGCCATTCGTTATCAAAATATCGAAGGAAAAATATGAAAAGAAGAAGAGGGACAGGATAGAATAGAAAAGATTCGATTTTTACAGTCAACCTTTTAGTTGGAACGACGGCAGTTCTTTGCTTCAGCGTAGCTGTACGTTCTTCTCTCGGCAACACTTGAGGTCAAATGACTGCCTGATTGCTGGTAGTTTTGCTGGATTTGAGCTTCAATGTTGTTGATGGCAGCCTTAGAGCTGGGCTGAAGACACAAGTGGCTTACTTGCCTCGTTTGGGTGGATGTGGGTGTGTAGCCCGACTTGCAGGCTTTCACCTTCCATTCGGAGAAGCACAATTTGTTGTCATTGTAGGTTCTGTGGTGCACTTCCTTAATTCCACTGTTTTCCTCCTCGGACGAGTCCTCGTTAGGAGATTGTTGCTGTTGTTGCACTTGTTGTTGTTGTTGTTGTTGTAACCATTGTTGCTGTTGTTGTTGGGGTTGTTGTGGGCCCTGTTGTAGGTAATTTCTGGGGACCCATCGTCTACTCAGTCCAATGGATTCTTCTTGTTGGATTTCACGCTGGATCCTAGGATCGACCTTGCATGTGTCTTGGTCATCCTTGGCGTCGTAGGCGTAGCTGGCAACCAAAAGGGTTCCACGGGACAGGGGAATGTTCTTGGGACTTCTCATATCGGCAACCTGAACACAATGCACAATGAATTACATATAAATTCAATGGAAAAATATTAAATTATTGACGAAAAAGTTACCTTCTCTCCATCGCTGTCACCGCAAATACCGCAGGTGGTGTTGAAGAATTCGTCACTGTTGAAAATGATGACACGCTTTCCATCGGTAGCCACCTTAATGGTGTTGGTGATGATTTGGACTCCAATGTTGGGCATCTCGAGGATCTTGGCGATGTAGTCGCTGCTGTGGGCTTCTTGATCTTGGTGGTTGCGTTGAACATAAGGCAAATGCTTCTGTTGACCGTTAACCTTAACAATGAAGTGAGTGTTGGCAGAGCTGGATGGGATGACATCGATCTTTGTGTTGCCTCCGAGAAGGACACGGACTTCCATGGCACTGGATCCAGGGTGTTTCACCAAGACAGCCATGGGAGTCTTGCCGGAGCAATCCTTGGCCATAACGTGGTAGCAGCCGTTGAAGGCGCTTCTGCGGAATGAGGAGGTGACGTTGTCGAAGGTGGAGAAATAATTAGATTCCATCGAGCAAGTTCCTACCGAAAAAAAATGTTTTAGTTTGTGTCGAAATTGAAATGCGAGAGAATTTAGTGAATTTAGTTTTTGGTGAACTTACTTTGAGCATCGATACCAAATGCAGCCTCGCGGGCACTTCTAACAACACTGACGGTGGCACTCAAAGGAAGAATAGCCTGAATGAACTTGTTGGCCTTGACGTCATTCAATTCCCAGCGAGAGTCGTCCTTTAAGACTTCCAAATCGAAGAATTCACCATCAGGAGAGAAAGTGGTCAGCAATTCAAGAGATTTGGACGACTTGGTTGTACGCTCGGCTTTGCCTTCGGGAACGGGGTTCACGGAAAGGGTTGGGAAGTACATGTATTTGACAAGGTGTTCAGCGTAGCTTGTGACGTTGGGAACAGCCAAAGGTAGCTTGTTCCACTATGGAGTTGTAAAAATTACAATAAATTACATTGCCAAAAATTTTTGTGAACAATATCGATGGAAAAGTAACAATTTTTACCTTCAATTTGAGGTTCATTTTGTTGAAGAGGGACGCTTGATTGCGGGAAACCCATCTGCAGATGCTGGACGAGTAGAAACCTCTCTTTTCATCGTTAATACAGCGTTGGGCTTGAGGAGAGTCCTTAAGAGCCCATTGGGTCATCTTTTCTCCACGACGAAGTCTGCCTTCGGCTTGAATGTAGTATTGGAGGGATTTGCAAGATGTACCGTATTTGAGTTCAGCTAAAAATTGAAATAAAAAATAAATTATAATTAGCATAAAAAAATCATAGTCTTTCATGCAGTTGTTTGTCATTCTTACCATCAACGTAGGCGACGAGGGGTTGATTCAACAAAGTTTTGCGAAGGACGACCAAAATGTTCTGGTTAGCTTGATGAGCTCCTTGGAATTTGCCCTTGAATTCAACGCAGACATCTTGTTGTGCCTTGTTGTTGGGAGTCTTTTTGAGAGCTTCCAAAACAGCCTTCACCGAGGAGGAAGATGATGAGTATTGGAGAAGTTCGGCTGCTTGGTTGGCGGCGTCACCGGCGGCAAAACGAACGAAAATGCGACCTTGTTGCTGGATGTACTGTGTAACGTATTGGAAGTTGTTCTCACCACTCTCCATGTAGTTGGAAACAGAGCTGACCTGCTCGATTGGTGGCAGAGCGTGAGTCTTACCCACGGCAACAACAACGATGGTGCGTTTACCTGAAAATGTTCATAGGAAAAAATAAAGTTGAGGTTGTAAAATTATCAGAGTGTACATTGTGAACTAAATATAAACTTGGAGATTCATCTTGTATAGCTTACGTTCAGCAATGCGGTTGACTTCATCGGATTTCTCATGTTCTGCGGATTCAGAGGACTCGGAAGAGTCTGATCCAATATCGACCGTGTTGAGGTGTGTCAATTTTGGGGAGAATTGTCTTACTTCATCACTTTGGTTGTCGTTGCTATCAGAAGTCTCATCAGAAGCCACTGTTGGAGTCAACTTGAAATCTTCAACAGATCCTTCTTGACGCTCTGCAAATGAAATAAAATGTTAAAAACATTCAACGTAACGACAATGTGGAAGAAGTGTCACTTACTAGCACCGACGGCAACAATAAAGGTCTTGGTTCGAGAACGTTCCAGGTCCAAAACAAGTTTGCGCTCTGCAAACTTGATGTCCTTAGCTCCCTTCCATCCGAGATTGAGGAAGGCCAATGGTCCCACGAATCGCTTGGAGAAACGGGCCCATCCTGCAAGTGATTCCCTTTCTTCTCTGTAGTCGGATTTTTCTTCAACATTGAAAAGGAATCCGAAAGCTTGTTGTCCGAAAGATTGACTTGATGTGTAAACAGGGGATTGAGATTCAGAGTGGACGACTTCCATCTTTCCTCCCTTGGGGTGGATGGTTGGGTAGAATTCGTCGCTGATGATGGCAGTGTAAGGAGTTTGGTGGTAGGTGACGAGATCAATGGTTCCTTGTGGGCGGTCTTGGTTCAGTTGCATGGGAGTGAGGGCAACAATGACTTGTTTGTTTTCGGCTCTGCGGATTGAGACGCGGAGTGGAGCTTCGATGGTCAAGTGACGTTGGATTCCAGCCTGGTATTTCTTTCCGGTGTAGGGAACCTTGAAGGAGATCTTGCTGTGAGTCTTGGTGGAGTAGACGGGGTGCAAATGAGCGTGCAATTGAAGATCCTTCATTCCTTGGTTCACCAACTTAATTTCTCCGCGGAGGGAAACCATAAGAGGCATGCGGAACTTGTAGACCATTGGGACACCCATGGAGGTGGCCATTTCGATGGTATGCTCGGCCAATTGTAAGACCTTTTGGTAGTTGACGTTGATTCCACGCTTCAATTTCATGAATCCTTCTATCTTGATGTCTACATTGCCGAAAATTCATTCATGTACAAATAAGTATATGAAGTTTTAAAAATTAAGTATGGAATTAAAGTACATACTCTGCCAGTAAGCTTGGATATCTTCAGACGAGAATTGGAAGAGACGGCTCATTTCATTGCGAATGTTCATGTGGATGGCTGCATGAGGACGTCCGTTCATTTGACGGTGTGTAATTCCCAACAAGTTCATTGATCTAATATAGAAAAACGTTAAAAGTCATTTTACACTTTTAATTACAAAATCCGTGAATAAATAATGATTTGTTTCTAATGATTTCTAAGACGCACTTCTTGAAGTTCAGGGTGAGGATGACGTTCATCGGGGCGTTGTTCCATCAATTGGTCAAGGAAGACATCGGCCAATTTGCTGAGAGAACGTCCATGGATGGAGAATTCGAGTGGGTTCACTCCCATACCACAGTTTCCGAACATGTAGTAGTTACGGAAGTAGATATTGTTAGGAATATTAGAGTCGCGAGAGCCAGTGTAAGAGAGTTGGAAGAATTCTCCAGAGGTAAGTTGTGGGACAACTTGGGAATGGAATATATTTTGGGACTTGGCTAATCCTTGGACGAAGGGGTTGGCAAGAGGAAGGACGGCAGCAGCCTTTTGTTGCCTATAAATTTATTAAAATCCAAATACCAAAATTACAAATGAAAAAATGTTTAAGCATTTTTTTAAAATAAAGTACGTGGAATCATAAATTAGACTTACATTCTCCAGTGCATGTTAGCAAGGGGACGCTCCAAATTGGCCAAACCGTGAAGAGTGCTGTAGATGTAAGAGCGGATTTCTTGACTGTGTTCTGCGTAGGTGGAGATGGCCAATTGTTGCCATATGGTAAGATCAGCGTAAGTACAATAGGTGAGCATTTGGATGGCAGCAATTCGGACTTCATGATGTTCAGAGCGGTCGAAGGCAACAGCGACGAGAATAGGCAACACTTGTTTCTCAACAATCTTGTCAGTGACGACATCCCTGGAAATAATGCAAAAACAATTTGCAAATTAGAAATAATTAGAAATATAATTTTACAGAAATGTGTATTGATTTTACATACTTGGCACTACGGTCAACGGGTACGTATTGGCTTTCAACTTCTTGGTTCTTATTTTCGACTTCGCGGGAGACGACCAAACGTTTCAGAGCGTAAATGGCGTTTGCCTTAATGAAGGGATCTTGAGATTTGTCCAAAATTTCCTGGACAATGGGGATGACGGCTGGATCTCCGATTATTCCCAAAGAAATACAAGTGGAGTGTGACCAAGTGTTTGGATTGTTCTCCTCCCTGGAGGGCGTGCTTCAGCGCATCGATGAACTTTGGAACGTATTTGGAGCGGACCAGAAGTTCGTCACAGAATTGTCCGTAGATGGCGACTGGGTAGCGGGCTTGCTTGATGCGGGGGTTTACGCAAAGCTTGGTACAAAAGTTTCGAGAAAGCGAGAACAGCAGTCGACTTCAATTGAGGTTGTTTCTGGACGATATGACTTTGCACCAATTGCTATCGAATTTCAGATAAAAATTATTTATTAAAATTATTGGACAGATTTCTAATTGTAAGATTCTTATTGATCAACTTACATCGATTTGGTTCAACAATTCAGGGGTTGGATGACGAATGTAAGCGGGGTAAGTCATGATGAGCTGGGCAGCTTGTTCTCCAGTGACCTCCTCAGTTTCGATCAGTTTGTTGAGGACAAGGATGGCAGGGTTCGTACCGGCGATTGCAATGCAGTCCAAAAGGAAGTTGAACTTGATGAGTTGTTCCTTTCCGTGGTAGCTACACAAAAATTGCACATTTAATTTAGTAAATCCCCTAAATTCTTTCATTTCTTTAGCTACTATTTATTGTCGTTCAGCAAGACTTACTGTTGGTTAATTTCTTGAACCATACGGAAAATGTCATCGTAATTCATGTGTCTGATGATGACGGAGATGGTGGCGAGTTTTGAGAGAGTTTCGGATTCAGCGATGGATTCCTTATCGGTTGGTGTTCCTACAGCTTGGTAAGCTTCTTCCAAGAGAACCTTGACACGGTTGGGCATCTCGTTCTTGGTAACTGGAGAGATCAACATTGGGTTCAGTGGAGCCATTTTCAGAGGGGGTAGTGGCAATTGATTGCGGATGTTCTCACTACGACGACCACCTTAAATAAAAAATGCGTAATTAATATTCTGTAAGTCTTAGTTAATAGATTATGTTGTGAATGATATCTTATTAATATTTTGCGTATATACCAGTAACGCTTTCACCGGAAGTGTGTCTATAAATCTGAGATTGGTGTTGGCCGGCGTATTCTTCCTGGTCAGCCTGGTCTCCTTGGACTTCATCATATTCGTCATTATCTTGTTGTTGGATGTGTTGTTGAGGATGGGTGGCGATCTCGAGAAGACCTAGATAAAGCCATAATTTTTTAAAGTCATTTCAAAGTTAGCTCCCAACCCTGATAATATTATAGTTATTAAAGAAATAAAAAATTAAATTGAACTCACCTTCTCTCTGCAACTTCTGTTCACGGGGATCAAAAGAGTAGACCAAGTTGTCGATGACTTTTGGGTTCTGGATGGTGTATAAACGTTCAGTTGAGGGGAGCACACTGTTCAAGGTGACATTGAAAACGACTCCAGCGTAGGTCTTTTGAGTGTTACGGAGACCGTAGGCGAACTGTTCCTGCTGTCTAACTTCCAAAATGCTGAAAGAACGACGACTGGTTCCACAAAGCAAGTAACGGGTATTCACAACGCGCTAAAAAAATATTGTATAATTAATTGTTATTTTCATTACAATTCACTACTCGATGTACGTTTTTCCCGTCCCATTGCAAAAATGAGAAGTGGGAAAAACATACATAGTATGTCCAGTTTTCGATTTCTCCCATTTTACCCACAGTGAGCCATATTCACATTGAGATTTCCCGTTGGGAAAAACTCCCATTTAAACCTGTATAATTTGCATAATGTGTTATGTGATGCTTCTTTAAACAATTAAAGTAGTGGGACGCTTACAGCCCAGTTGGATCCGCAGCTGTTGTCTCCAGGGCGGCAGCCAAGGAATTCCGAAGGAGAGGAGTATCCCAAAACAGCCTTTTGGAGCAATAAAAGAATTTTTTTAAACAAACATCGATCCCGTGCTACGTTTGCACTAATTGTAGAACGACTAAAGCTAACAAATATTCTAATTGTTCACCTTTTGGATGCAACGGGTGAAATTAACGATTTTGTTGACTTCATAAATTTGATCTTGTGGCTTGCAGAAAGTGTTGAAAGCTTTGGGCCATCTGAGTTCTCCCTCTTGGTACTGAAAATAATAAATTTGGCACTTGAGATTCCACAATTAAATACTTAGTATCCATTATATAAGTGAAAGTTTTTATTTACCTCACGACTGTCTTCACCAGAGTTGTTGTTTTGTCTGTTGATATCGTCCTCAGCGGATGTGCTGGAAGATCCTTCTTGGTTCTGTTGAACCTCTGGGGAGAGTTCAGGTTGAGCTTGAGCCTGGAGTTGATAGGTAGACTGGAAGGGACCAGTCTGAGATATGGTGTAATAAGTCTCGCACTCTCCGTGGATCTATCGGATCACAAATTTCCGTATTAAAATATTAACGTTGTTTCAACTAGTGCCAGTGAAGTTTATCTATTTACATTGGATATTTCACGGTTTTTGTCATAAATTTTTATTTATTTTTTAATTTTAGTGTAATCAAAACTAAAATTGGAATCTTTAATTTCATGTTCGATAAGTCGGAGCCCACTCAGCCCACTAAGGGACGATCCATTAATGACGTCTGCAATTTTTGTCCATTTTTGACCCCCTCCCCCCTTATAATCGCCAATCGTCGTAAATAATCGAGACCTCGACCTAACTAAGCTTCATTCCAGAAGAAGTGAGAAAGTGAGATGTTGATGAGGAGGCTCATCTCATGACTGATATTAAGTGATGCTGTCACAATCTCATTAAGAAAAGACACGAAGACGCAATTATGCCGCAAATATATATTCTAATCTACTAAAGGAGAACTTACGGTTTGTTCCATGACTTCATAGAAATAACCAGACATATCATCCTGTGATTCAGGATTGCGAATGTTATTCGTGTTGCGGTTCAAGTTTCCCTCAAGGATGAGATTGGAGCCAACGGTGTCAACGGTGAAGTGAGAGGCTTGAGATCTCTTAATGTTTTCGGCCCATGTTGGCATTCCCTTGGGCACCTTCAACGAGACGATGACGCCACGAGCAACGGTGCACTCGAAAGGAGCTTCCAAAAACTTCAAGAGGTCGGACGGAATTGACGTTGGGCTTCCTTCGGTGAAGTCACCCGCACGCCAACCACCTTCTACTTCTTCGTTGGTTTCGATAACCTTGAAATTGCTGGGCTGCAAATGAATACAGATTTTTTGGAAATTAATTCTTAAATGGATTCAAGTCTCATGGAATTTTAGAATGCAACAAAATGTGCACTACAGTACGTACCTTCATGAGAACGGTATTCTGGGAGACGAGCTGAACGGTCAAACGGTAGGTAACGTCAATTCCGGCATTTTGATTTGAAATCAGAGTGTGGCCCGTCATCAAGCGACCTCGAACATCGTAGTTGTACTTCAAGCCAGCCTTCCATGCGAACTCAGATGAGACGCATCCGGCTGAAATGTAACAAAAAGTTATTAAAAGTTATTGTAAGGCTGAATATCCAAAATATTCATTATTTCAAAGGTCAGTTTTAATTACTTCTAATTTGACTTACCCAAAAGGCATAAAGACACGAAGCAGATAGCTGCCTTCATGTTGAATGTTGTTTTTGACAACACAACTGAAGGGGTGAACTATCCAAAAAGAAAAAAATTCAAGAGGATAAGCAAATAGAGACGCGAATTTCAGAAAATCTCTTGGGACCTATCTGAAACTCGACTGTGAACATAAAATAATGGCACTCTGCTTTTATATGGTCCATTTTGATTGAGAGTGGAGTGGTCGTATCTGGTTGGAGACAGAGGGATAACTTTCCGTGGTCTCAGCATTATTCCGAAGAGGTGACAAAGAGATCGAACAGTCTTGCTCAGTTATGAACATTTGACTTTGGGAGCTTGTGATGACCTTCTCTTCTGTCTTTCTAAACTCGCATTTGCTTTATATGTACTATTATAAAATATTATTTATTATTCCGTAATTGTACACTTCTTCAGTGTAAACTACCTATGTAATATGTCTAGTAATTACAGATTATATTTAAGAAGCTGTATCCACAGTTCATCTGAATCTGTAACTCTTTATGTACAGTATAATATGTATAGTGACATTGATTACTCTCACACGTAATAACTACCATACATATCATCTTGCGGAATGAAAGTGATAATATGCATTATGCATTCATTTGGCTATCTTTGCAGATTCTGCAGTTTTTGGGAAAATAAAATTGTTTATGAAATCTTATCTTCAAAGTCACATCCCTTTTTAATAATAAATGTCAATGTAATAACAAGCAATCTGTATGGATAAATATTCATTGAATTTTGCATAGTATTATACGAGTACGACTGTAAGACCGAATACTCGTTTGAAAGCATTCATTCGGTTCAGGGATTTTTCGTAAATGGTATCACGAAAAAATATGAATATGTTGGTTCCTCTTCTCTGTCACAACAATTATTTTGGACACTGAGCGATTCATTTTGTCACCTTGAACATATTG
>JABASC010005414.1:0-10245 GCA_019776185.1 Plutomurus gul
ACAATTAATTTTTGGATTCATATGCCACAGATAATAATAATTCTGATGTGTGGGTGAAATTTTAGAACGATTGGTGGAAAATTGGCAGCTACAAGAGGAATCTTGCTTAACATTAATTTGTAGTCTCACAATGCCCAATAGACGTCCCCCTTAATTTGTCTCACATACACCCACCCACACACACACACTCTCTCTTTGGTATCTAGGTAGAAGATGATTCCACAAGCAACAGTAAGTGTGAGACTGAAACAAAGTGAAAATTAAAATTTGTCCTCCCGAATAATTTACCTTGTATTTACATTTAAAGCGAAATATGAGTGTATTCTGTGTTCCAATACTGTACATGACATGTACTTAGCTCAACTGTTGATTACTTCATAATTTAGCATAACGGTGAATGGTTATTCATAATAGCTTTCAAAATATACTCCTGTCTGTTGACAATCTATTTACACGATATTAATCAAACCACATTAACCTTGAGGATCGCTCCTTGCAATCTGCTGACCTACATATTCAAATCTCGTCTTATTCAGTATAACTTTACATTCAAAGACTCAAATGCGAATGAATATTGTATGACCTAATATCGTAAATACAGTAAGATGGAGAATTTTAATACAAAGGACGGAAGTAATTTTAAATACAAATTATAAAAGTGCAACTTACGATGGTCTCATATGTGTAGGCATTAAAAGCATTCGACTAGTAACATCCAGAACAGCTCCCCTGGACGAAGGAATTGAAATCGGAGAAACTGAATTAGGAGGACCCCGCACGGCGACAGTATCGAACGCACTCGTTCTGTTTGAATCGCCAAGAGGACCACTTTCATTAACGTTAACGGCGGTACTTGGATTGGGGCTATCACAATATAAATTAACTTCGCTCGTTTGCACACTAATTTTCTTATTATCAAACATTCGAGGTTCAGACTGCAATAACGCTTTGCTGCTTGATTGCTGAGTATTATCGTTACTATTTCTACTTGTACTTGGAGTATTCAAATTTTTGCTTGAAGATATGCCAGTTTGATCTTCCGAAACAACTGTTTCTACATTCTCCGCATGGTCTTCTTCAAAGAAGGGGCAAGTGGATGTCCCTAATAATCTCTTGTGATACGCATCTAAAATTTGTCCTTCAGTTATACCATTTTTCTTTGCCAATAAATCATAGGGGATGTCTAGACGAACTCCACAGGCGAAACATTGTATTTTCTTATTATTGTAAAAGAATCCATGTCTTGAACACAAGTTGGCTATGTGTTCACTAATTTTTGATTGTTCATTAATAGTAAATGTACTTTTTCGATTAGATTCATATTTCATAGGATCCGTTAATAAATTGGTTATTGGCTCTTTGATTGCTGTAATGTTGCAGTTTTGAGTGCGGATATGATGTGGAGAATCCAATCCAGTGTGCACAGATCCGGAGTGACTCCCCATGATTCTTCTATTGTGGTACTACAATTAAAAGAAATAAATATTGGTAAGTATTTTATTTTAACTGTTTTAAATTTAATTGTAATTCTTAACATTAACTACTATTTGCTGTTTATTTTTTTACAATTAAACGATGTGAACAGCAACATTTGAATAAATAAAAATACCTTCGTGTACCCTTGTTTTAAGGACTCTATGGAATTTGGACGAACAACTAGGACGAAAAATGTAAAATATAAAATGAAGGTCCTCTCGTGCTGCACTGTTGTTTAGGTATTCAAGTATGGCTGTTTTGATAATAATGGAAGTGTGCAGGGTGGAAAATACCTTGGAAGCTGTTGCTATCCATTCAAATTGCCCGAGTAGAGATAGTTGAAACACACTTCGTGTACACACTACACACCCCAATACCTAATACATAGACTGACTACGTTTCAGCCAACAAATGTGCAGTGCAGCTGTGGCAACTGGCAACTCAAACCTGCAGAGGAAAGGGAGGGAGGAAGAGCTCTAGAATATGTAGTGTGTGTATTACTGCGTTGCAAGTTGAAACGTTTTTAAGGTGGAGCTTGAATCTTCCCTTTCTATTTATTTAAGTTTATTGTATTGATGAGATTAAACTGTAATAAACGTGGGTGATAAACGGTGAAGTTCTATCAATACCAACCATTAGTGAATTAAGTTATAATTTAAACAAATCAGAGGTGTCATAAAAGTCGATTTCCACTATATTTACCTCTTGCCAATCTTGAGGACGTGCACACCTTTTCGTGTGACACGAACAGTCAACCTACCTAGTTCACCAGTCGAATTTGTAAATACCTACTACTGGTGAAATGTAAAGATGTTTATCTATATGAAATTTTGTACTCCCTTTCTCAAACTTTAGATTCAAAAAGATTGGGAAACTTGAGATCAACCTATTTGGCTTGAAAAATACATGATACATGAAAATATGAAAATTGCTGACAAGAGCTTTCACATCCATTCTTCCTTCATAATCACTTTTAGATTCGTTCTAAAGAAATTAAATCTTCAAATCATCACACAAACATTTTTGTATCGTTATTGAGAGGATTCCTGGTGACAGTACAACATATATAACAACTTTAAATAGGTTCGGCTTGTTTCTTGTACAGAGAAACTTAGATCCTTTGGTTACGCCCTTGCCTTGTATTAGTTATGCTAAGTAAAATATTGCGTTTACATTTTCTTGGCAAATAAATTCGTATCTGAATTCTGCAGCGTTGTCCACAACCTTAATACTTTCTTAGACCGAGAGTTGGGCTACATTATCTCACCTGCCGCAGCTTCACCTTAAACACAGAACATTTTCTGAATTACAACCCCAACCCCTTGTAAGTAAATAGTAGTAGGTATAACCCCTGCAATCATCCTTCATACGAATGGTACACGTAGACAACGAGACAACTGCAACTGCAATTCGTAAAATTCCTCTGGGGAACTTTGTTTGTACTATGTAGCAGTGTGGAAATCTGCTGCGTAATAAATAACTTATCAGTATCAGTATTAGTATCACTTAAGGAAATTTTGGTGTAGGAGGATAATAAACGTATAAGAGATACAAGGACACTCCACACACCATACTAACACTCTCCTTATACCTATTTATGATGATGCTTGTAGAACAAAAAACAAAGGATGTCACTATTCATGGATCATTTACATACCCTAAGGGTTTCACGATTTTACGAATTCAGGGGAATAGCAAGAATGTACACTTGTACAAACGAAATAGCTGTTACAGGGGCGTATCCAGCGTACGGGCTCGTCGAGTCATCCCACAAATTAACATAATTAGGAAGGATATGGAAGGAGATACGGGGTGTAGCTAAATTAACATAAGGGAGATAGGGGGCCCCAGGCCCCCACCAAATACCTTCTCTTGATACTCGCCTGCTTTGTTATACGCATTGACATACATAGTGAAGTTGACTGGTGATTATTCAAAATATTTTTCCAAAGAACGATAGAAATTGACCAATAATTATTTTGTGGTGCCAGTATGTGGTTAAGTGGTAATGAGTTAAATTGATTCTTCGTTAGGAAACAAGTAGAAATATTATATCTAAAGCAAAACAAAACACGATATTGTGTTCCGAGGGCTCACTGGATATTTGTATGTATACAAATACTCTTTGTCCGACTATGATGTTGTTGCATCCATGCATATTTCAGACAACGGTACTTCGATAAATTAGCAAATTAGAAGGCTTTCAGTTTGAGCTTGAATTAAAAAATTATCACGAGGAGTTCCAAAACTTTTGATACATTTTTGTTTTCAATTTGAAGATTTTTTGTTAACTTTATTTACATGTATGGAGTTGATTTTTTTGCACTTTGAAAATTTCTAAAATCTAAGGAAAATTGGTAAACAATTTAATTTAAACGAATATATATTAAACTTTTCATGAATACTTCATTATGCTCGTGAAATCTAAACATATTTATTAATTTATTATAAACAAGTGTCTGTAGATACTTATATACAAACACGGAATTCATGCGCTTCCAAGAAATTTAAGTTACTCATTTTTATACTCATTGTCAGTACAGTACTTGTTAACGTATACAATTGACGAACAATTTTCCTTCTGCCTAAATCCATAGACGAAGGAATTTTGCCTTGGAGCAAGAGCGACATGATTTTTATAGGCATGCATTTTAAGAAGTATACCTCTACTATATGTCCTATTATAAGTATAAAAACAGAAAGAGTATGATCTCACGAATGAGTCATCATCACATGCAACAGACATGCACTATGCACTATAGAGTAGAGATTAATTCAGCCACTATTTTGAAGTGTAGAAACAATACATGCCAAAGTGCATGAAAAATATCTCTCGAATAGGGCTTACTGCACAAAAACCGGTGGGCAGACTCCACAGTTTATACCAATTTGTCAAATCTTTAAATTTAACATATGCAAATAATAATATTGCTAAATAATTTAATAAATAGAAGCACTTACAAGTGCTAGTACTAGTAGTGTTAGTGCATGTGCGTTTGTAGACATTCAATCACCGTTGTAAGCAATGCTGTAATCCCTACTCTACTTTACGTAAACTGGTTTTATAAATAATAATCCGGATGAAGAGCCGTACTAGAAGGCCTTCAGGTTTAGACCCAATAGACTCAACGTTTTGGAAACGTTCTTTCACAACGATTGATCTACCAGAGATATAAATAGAAAGTTAGGATTATTAAATATTTAATGGATAATTTCCAGAGAAGGATACATCTATGTATTATCGTTGTTTTACGATTTCCGTGTTTGTTTGATCTATTGTAAGTGTATTCTAGGATCTACGCACAAGGGACGATCCATTAAAGACGTCAGTAGTTTAGGGTGTCTGAGGATTGCAGATACGGGTATACTTCGGGCGATTTTGCAGATGTCTTTAATGGATCATCCCTAATCAGATTTGTCGTGTTCATGAAAGTTCACAAAATTTATGTGGTATAACGTTATCCGTATTTTACATCACTTAATTGCAAGCCCACCTTAAAGCAAATGTACACATACCTCTGTTCATGAATTTCATGAAATATTTACAAAGTGGAGTAAAAAGCTATTCTAAATTTTATTTTATTTCCACTGATTCTACATACATACCTTTTGTGACAGCGTTTGTGCAGACTTGTCACAGCATTATTATCAAAAGTAGCATGTGTTGATGTGTTGCCTAAGCGGTCGTAGTATTGTTTAGGGGTTACACAGATAAGAAATACTAACTACCTACACAATTACCGTATCAGCTTACCGATGAAAATGCTGACGTCCTGTCCTGTGTTTTATGACGCATGTGGGATTATCATGAACTTGTCAGTTTAACAATATCTATTTAAAAGTTGGATGGAGACTGTTTCTACTTCGGTTTCTGGTTGAATAATTCGTGTTCATACTGCTCGAGGTATTCTTTTCAATAATAAATTGGTTTTATTATTTTGCAATGAATGTAATAAAACCAGTTTATTATTGAAACGAATACCTCGAGCAGTATGAACACGAATTATTCAATATCTATTTAAATGAATATGATGTCGGCAATCAGTCCAACCTTTGAGCAAATAATTCCTAGGAATTTTCAATGACAAATTGAACATTTCTTATTGTTAGGTTTAGGTTACATGTTCATTATCTGTAATCTGTGTGCACTGAACACGGTGTGCACACAAAATAACTATTTATATAAGTATTCGCCATCATTCAAAGATTCTACAAACGGATGATAAATCACTTTTTCGAAATGATGACCTTGATGACTAGCCCCGCCTAGTATCTACTATCTACCTAATTCTGTGGACAACGAATTCAATCCTGATTTTTACCGCGTCACTCTCGCCGAAAACGTGGACTCGAAAGGTGGACTATGTTTGCAATGAACTTTTCTCATTGATGGAAAAATATTTTCATAATTGTTAAGCAGAATCCAAAATTAGATTTAAATACAATTTGTGGTATTACATAGCAATTTAAGGCAAGTTGAAAATAAAGAGGAGTAATACTTCATGAAGAGGTAATAAAGTGACAATAAAGATTCAAAAATACCTTCGCGAGTCCCATTATAATAGTTTTCGTGGTTTTTTGTTATTTTAATATGAAAACTCCTTGTTCACAAACAAAAAAGTGTAATCACAGACAATTCGTAATAAAATTTTGTGAATTCTCCATAGGATATATTTGTAGTCATTGCATCAATCCCGATTAGAAGTCTCACTGAACGAACTGTCAATTGTGTGTATACAAAATACTCTCGCTTCAATAGACACAATAAAAAACCGGAAATGAAATTGTAATTTGTTTTATTGCTTTTGAAACCGTAGCTAGTCTACTAACTTGTTCCACAAAGCCGCATTCACTTGACACAAAATTGCTCCATCATTTTACTCATTCATCATATTTAATATAAGAATAACTTCATCTTAAGAAGTCGGTTATTTGTGCTTGCCATGATGTGCAGTGCGAAAAATACAAAATAATTTAAGCAAAAAGTCATCAAAATGCTTTTTCAAGGCAAACATTCTCTAATCAGTTTCTTGTTAAACTTCCTCTGCATTTCTCATCTTTCTTCACACATTTCTGCAGCTTACAACTACGGGGAAGCTCTCAAGAAATCTTTACTGTTCTACGAAGCTCAACGAAGTAAATACCCCATATAAATAACCGATGACATAAATCACAATGGCTCGTCCGAATTCAACCACGATTCAATTAAAATTAGTTTTCACAATATTTTATAAAGGGAAGGAAATTATGAGAATTTGGGATTTAAACAGGCGGAAAACTCCCGGAGACCAACCGAGTTCGATGGAGAAGCAGTGCTTTAATGCATGACAAGGGTAGCAATGGAGAAAATCTCAGTGGTGGATATTTTAATGGTGAGTTAAAAATATGTCGTCAAATCTGTATAGTTTCTGGATAAATTATTTAGTAAATAAAGCGGATATTCGATTTAAAAACACTTATATGGTATAGATCAAAAGCAGGTATTTTAATAACATTGTCTTAACATGCTTTTGCAGAACTTACATTAGTATTCTTAAAAAGTACTGAAAAACACATTGACATGATAAATTAAATTTACACAGGTGGTGATTACATGAAATTTGGTTTTCCCTTGGCATCAATGACAACTGTGATGGGATGGGGAATTTTAGACTACCGTGCGGGCTACGAGAAAGCGGAGCAGTTAAATTATGCACTAGCCGCCCTAAAATGGTCCACTGACTACCTAATCCACGTAAAAACATTTGCATTCTAATTAATAAGTGTGCATGTATTATATTTGGGTTTACTCGGTTTGACGTATTTTCCTTAAAAACTCCAGGCTCATCCGGAACCCAACACATTGTATGTACAAGTGGGCCATCCAGAAGAGGATCATGCATATTGGGGCCGTCCTGAAAATTATCCTAATACGGTTTCACGTCCTGTTTACAAAATTAATGCTACACACCCAGGTTAATAGACAATTTGAAATTCAGTTAGAGTAATATATGTACATACATAAGAAATTATTGTTACTGAAGTCTTTGCATTATAATTACTGCTAACTACAAAAGGTTCTGACGTGGCTGCCGAAACAGCGGCCGCTTTGGCTGTCGCATACATGGTGTTCAATACAAGTGGGGATTTTGCTTACGCCGCAAAATGTCTGGAACATTCTAAACAATTGTACACATTTGCAACCAGGCATCGTGGACGCTACAGTGACTCTGTACCAAATGTCCAACCCTATTACAAGTACCTATTTATTCCCGGTGTACAATTGGAAGGAGACAATTTTTTGCTTGCACAGTCTATAAATTGCGTTTATAATAATTTAGGTCTTGGACAGGATATGGGGACGAATTGGGATGGGCAGCCGCCTGGCTCTACAGAGCCACTATGTCACCCATGTACTTATCAGATGTTGAAGCTCACTGGACAACGTATGGACTGGACGAAATTCCATCAGAATTTTCCTGGGACTGGAAAACTGTAGGAATGCAAGTTCTAATGGCAAAACTGACTGGCGCGGAAAAGTACCGGAAACCCGTTCAGGATTTTTGCATTTGGGCACAAATGGAAGCTCCGAGAAGTCCCAAGGGGTTAATTTTTATAAGCCACTGGGGCACCCTGGGTCATGCTGCCAACATTGCTTTCATTTGTCTTCAAGCGTCAACAGTACCCTCAATTGGTGAAATCGGAAAATACTTTTTAGATTTAGGAAAATTTCAGATCGACTACATGCTAGGGGATGGGGGAAGAAGTTATGTGGTAGGATTCGGTACAAATCCTCCTAAAAAACCAAAACACGCCGCGAGGTAAATTCAAAGACTATGATCTACTTACGTTGAATTCCAATGTTCAGTTCCATGTGGGAACATCCATTTAAATTTTAGATTTGGGGTAATAATTACAAATTTTTATATAGCTCGTGCTTAGCCCCTCCAGCAGCTTGCAGCTGGAAAGATTTTACGAAGAAAGATCCGAATCCCCAAACTTTAAATGGAGCCCTTGTTGGAGGACCGGGGAGAAAAGACACTTTTGAGGACAAACGGAAGGATGCAGAAAAGAATGATGTGGGAATTACTTTTAATGCCGGATTTCAATCTGCCCTGGCAGCCTTAATTCAATTAGGTCCTATCAAACCATTAACACCATAATTAGTCATTTCGTTTAGATACTGGTGATTCTTACTGCAACAGAAATACAACCGGCGTCACATGACTGAATAATTATTATCAAAAGTTTTTCCTGTGTACTTAAATTTTGTGTGCCTTCGTAGAAAACATACGTCAGCAGAGCAGACGACTGAAAGTTAATCCGACCATATAAAATGAAACGTATGCGAACGATTGTTTAAATGCCTGTATTTTACTGATGAAACGTACACGCAGAGTACAGAGTACAAAAGGCATTTATAGAAATTAACTTCCATTGGTACTTAAGCTCATTTCAATTGCATGATATATATAGTTTAAGTTATTAGAAGTTTATACTTATCCATCAATGCGTATGATTCATACCATTGTGAATTATATGACAGTCATGAGTGTAAACATACCTTCAAAAGCGTTCTTCTTCATGAGCGTATTTACTTAAAGGCAACATAAATAAGATATTGTGTACTTATCGCAACAGGATGTAAGAGAAAGACTATTCATCATTCATGTTTCATGTCATACAAATTTATACTTACCGTACTTTACTCTATACAGATTATTTCTGTGAGGATGGAGAACAAACAATAACCGTGCCAGGCAAATTGGAATTATATTCTTGAATAGGTATTTTTATGCAAAATCAGCAACTAGACAACCAGTGACAAATACTTGGAGAATTTTACTATGGATGCAACTGTTCGATTTTATTGACACTTAAGTAGAACACTCACCCACTCATTCATTTCAGTAATCTGAAGCGGGCAATTACAGTGATGGGATTTACACTTGTTCGTGATTGCACTCGATGTGCCACTTCACCATTACCATTCTTCCCATTCTAATAAGAATAACATTAGAGCAAAAATGTATGTTCATTGATATTATTAAAAGGCAAACAAAAACTGCTACATACAAGGCAGATTTACAAGAAATTATAATACCTTACACATTTCAACTGTTCATATGCAAACTCAACGCATTAAATTACACACGCCAACTTTAGTTTCTGATAAACGAAATAAATGTGTAAAGGTGATTGTTAACTGGTTTGCATTTCAAGTTTCAAAGAAAGAGATATTAACATGAATATTGTAGGCCTCCGGCTGATTCGGCCTGCTATATTTGTAATATATTCTATACAAATGAATGACACAAGGGTATACTTTTATGAAAACGAAGGTTCCATTGAAATATGCTCGAAAATATGAATGGACTATCACGGTCATCTCTACTGAAATTGAAAACATCTACTAAATCCATTGGGCTAATCTCTGAAATAGTTAATCCTTACTTCATTCCCTACCTGAATAGACTGGGGAAGAGATGAGGTTCAAAACGTTTGGCTTTACAGACAACAAAAGAATCATGGTCGGGTGAAACCAATATATTTAGACATACGAAAAGAGTCGCGGACGTTTAATTCGTGCCTCTGCTGTCCGCAAAGGAAAAACATTTCCATGTATATTGCATACGTGTAGCAAGATTGTGAAAACTGATACTAAATACGTAAATTCCTTTGTAGACTCGATCGAATTTGGTTGTAAAAGATTCTAATGCTTGTGTATCAAGGTATCCGGAAATGACTCATACGCGTAGATGACTCCGATGAGAAATGAGTTCGACAGTA
>JABASC010005415.1:0-10244 GCA_019776185.1 Plutomurus gul
AATTTCCATGTTATAAGGCCTATGCTGTCTCCAATTTAATTAAAGCATTGTATAAGTACTCTCCAAAGTATGTTCACTTGGTAACAACTTGCCCACACATAGGATTTACTAGGATTTTCTGTATTAGAAATAGTGAAGCCCAGTCCCAATTACAAAAACAAATGATTGTGATTCTTTCGTCCTATAAGTCGTAAATGTGAACCGATTTTATTGTTCATTGTGTCAATTGACTCTAAATCAATCAAAAACAGATATTAGTCTGCAAACTCATTGTTGTCGCCAATTCCCATGTTACAAGGCCCATGTTGTCACCAATAATCTTTGTCTGTTTACACTGGATGTGCGATGGTTAATATTTGTGCCTACCATGCTTGTTCTAATACCTCGAGAGGGTCCAGGGAACTTATATTCCATAGATTTCCAAAATGCCAAAGACGGTCACAAATATGGAGGGAAATGTGCGGAATTACCAATGAAAACCTGAGTCTTCTTCGTATCTGCAGCGTCCATTTTAGTCAAGATGATTATAGGCCGGGTAAAAAGACCCTGAGTAAGAAAGCGACACCACAGCAAGTGTCTATTGTTGGGGGTAATAATAAAATTTACACTTGTACCACCTTGAAAAACCTGTATGAAATATTTATTACAATGGTGACTGTACTTAACCTCATTTTAAATTCTAGCAAATGAAACCGAAACAGAACTACGACACAGAGTTTTACATCTAGAGAACGAAAATTTAATTTTAAAGCAGAAGTTGAGAAAAATTAGGCAGACTGCGAGAATTGTGACGCAAGCCAAGCGCCGTCTAAGTATTAGAAGTACTGAACTGAATACAGTATCTTCAACGAAGAAACGACTATGGGAAAACAAAGTAAAACATCTCCAACAGACCGTCCGATGTCTTAAGGCAAGGAATGATAAACTCGATCTCTTCTGCCAAAAAGTGGAAACTATATTCACTCCAACACAACTCAAAGTCCTAAGGTCTGGCCAGAAACGAGCAGACTGGAAACCATACGATATCGCAAAATTCCTGGCTCTGAAGTGCATTTCGAGAAAGGCGTACGAATTCATACGAATTCATTGGTTGTATCCTATGCCATGCTTGCGAACTTTGCAGAAGTAACATATTACTAATAATTACAATATGGATATTTAATAAAACAATATTTGTTTAATGCAACAATTGTTGTTTAATAACTACAGCACACTACAAAAATTTGATGTCACGACCGGTCCTATTAAAGGCGTTTTTCGGATGCTTCACGCTCTTTTTGAACATAAATCTCCGATGGAAAAGCAAGTTATTATTGCGTTCGATGAAATGAGTGTGGATGGAATTGCCAGTTATTTTGCACGTGAAGATAGGATACTAGGACCATATCAGAAATTACAACTTGTTTCTATTCGTGGGCTTTTCTCGACTTTCAAAATTCCCATTTACCTTGATTTCGATAAAGACATGACAAAAGATGTTCTGGATGATTTGATTATGAGAATTATTGCCTCAGGTCTTTCACCGAGAGGTAAATAAAAGTAGTACTAAAGCACATTATATTATTCTTGCCCATGGCCATTTACCCGTAAACATTTTCTGTGTAGGGTTTACAAACGATCTTGGTGGTTCGAATAGGGGATTTATGTATAAACAAATTGGGATCACAATGGACAAATCTTTTTATTTGCACGAGGAATCCGGGAAAAAGCTTTGGGCGTTCCCAGACATGGCCCATCTTTTGAAGTTAATAAGAAATCATTTTCTCGATTCTGGTTTAAATTTGAAACTATATGAGGAAAATGAGATTATATTTCGCAAGAGTGTGTTGGAGGAGCTCATCGATTTGGACAGTGGAGGATTACGCTCATTCTTTAAGCTAAAGAATAATCATTTACAAGTGCAAGGACAAGAAAGACAGAACGTTCGTAAAGCATGTGAAGTGTTTTCTACAACAACAGCTGAGGCCATAAAAATGCACTCCTCGTCCGCGCACAAAGAGGAAATATCCGAGTTTGTGCAACTCGTTAACGACCTGTGGGATATAACGACGGCTCGATCAAAGTATCATCCTACAGTTAAACTTAAAAGTGCATACGGACACCCTAATTTGATTAATGAGCAGAATGAAATTCTAAATAAGTTTGAAGATATGATTAGTCGACTGCGTGTGGGCCCAAGGGGAAGAGTCATGAAACCATTCCAGATAGGTTTTATCATATTCAAACGATCGCTCATGGGACTGTGGGATGAATTGAAAACAGAAGCATTTAAACCGGAGTATTTGATTACTTCTAACCTGGGTCAATGCTTCCTCGAAAACTTTTTTAGTAGAATTCGCGGACTGGGTGGAAGCTACAATATAAACCCGTCGCCCAAAGAATGTATACATCGCATCCAAGGTCTTACCCTGTCTCTACTGTTGGGTTCTTTAAAGTCATCAAATACACTGGACGGTGAAGACACAGGAGAAATAGCCGCGGAGATGGTCGAACTCCTAAAACGAGATATTTTACAAGATCCCTCCCAGATACAAATGTATGAAGGAGACGATATGGAAATAATTGAAGAAATTAGTAAAGAAAATTGGACATGTTTTTACGACAACCTCACACCAAGACAACAATGTGAATTAGGTGGAGAGGAATATATCGCTGGATTTGTTGCAAAGAAATTTTACCAAAAGTTTCCTAACATGAAGCTACCCTCTGGTGATGTTGACCGGACACCTTTAAGCTGGGTTCAAACCATATCTCGTGGAGGACTCACAATTCCGTCGTACGACTGGATTAGCCAATTTAGGGAATTTGAAATCGAGTTTTGCAAGTATCACTGTCCTGAAGGAGGCACAGAATCGTATAGAAAAGGTCCGGATGTTATGAAAACACTAAGTGCTTATTTGAAAGTCTGGTACCCTTGTGTGCCTCCTCCTGTGATAGACTTTTACGTCAAAACCCGAACTCACATTAGAATAAAGCACATAAATATGCTGATTAAACAGAAGGTTAGAAGAACTAATCATAGTCTTCGCTCAAGTGTCCCCAATGTGTAAGGTTGGCATAAATGATTTAAATGTTTACGGTTAGTGCTTTAATTTTGTTACAAATTGTGTAAAACTATAAACGAATAGTTGAAATGTTATTCGAAATGTGTTGATTTCAGTAAAATAAGTAAGCACAAGTGAATGCTGACAATGCACAGAATTACTATTTTCAAATTGTTTAATAAGAATAGGATTTGTTAGAACTCACTCACCATTTTGTATTCAATTTATTCTGATAATTTAGTATAAGATAATTTAGTCTAAGAATCGTCTGTATGGGCATTTTGAGAATTCAAGTTTGGTAATAGTATAAGGGTTCGGTCTATTTTGTGCTGCAACGTCCGACCACATGCCTATAAAAGTTCGCTGCAAAGGCGGCAATCTTTCTTTTCCTATTTTTCATATTCCTGCGTTACTTAGGAAAGATTGTCCGTTAGACTTTTAGTCGTTAGCTTTTGGTTTTGTACATGTTTTATTAGTTATTGAAGTTTCATGTACAATTTTGTCTTTGTCATTGAGCATATAATATTTAGAATCATAATAAAGTTAATTAATTGATTCACCTCGACACGGAGAGACTAGGCTACAATTTTTATTTGATTTGTGAGACACAAGCACTGTCAACAGGATTACTTCTAGTTTCTTGCAATCTCTTTACTTTAACTTGCTTTCCAGTGCACTGCTGCAATTATTAAGGGAAAAGCACAAGAAATTCTAGATGAAAATCCATATCAGAGTTGTTTTTCTCAATATATGAATTTCTCTGAGTCACATTATAACCATAGCTTACGCGTTTTTCGCTATGTTAGATAAGCTAATTTTAATTTCTGAAAAATCATTTTTAGTATTACAAAAATTGGGTTAAAGTTAGCGCAAGGCCATTGCTCCCGGCTGTTGAAATTCAAAATATTCAACTTTTAAAGAACATGAATAATAATCTACTGTATTAAGCGTACATATTATGTGTGAGCATATAATACATGGATTATTACTGAACCCCAAAATGTTTCAAATTTTCGAAAATATTACAATTTCTCTTTAAAAAAATGAAACTGATATAATTCGGGTTTAGCCACGAAGGTTGAAGATAATCCTAAGAGAGAACTCCCTCTACACCTCATCTTTGCAAAATTCTGCGTTCTCGAGATATTTAGGTTTCCATTTAGCTAAAAACCATGCAGGGTAGAGAAAGGGAGTATATGCAGTATATTCTTTGCATATGAGTATTCAAGTGAGTGCTCGCTCGCAGCACTAAAAGAGCTGTATATTTATGTTTCAAGTCATCAATTATACCAATAAGCCATGTTAAAATTACTGTAAAGTTCTTCTCATAATTTTGTGTACATATGATGTTAGCTACAACAGTGCAGTAATTTATTGGAGACAACAGGGCGAAAAAATCACAATCATATGTATTTGTAATTGGGACTAGAAAATCCTAGTAAATCCTATGTGTGGGCAAGTTGTTACCAAGTGAACATACTTTGGAGAGTACTTATACAATGCTTTAATTAAATTGGAGACAGCATAGGCCTTATAACATGGAAATTAGGCGACAGAAATAAGCTACAACTTTTTTGATAGTAACAACCCGATATGCGTTACCTTGTAGGACACAAAACGACGACGAAGGAGACGTTTTGTTGTCAAGGTACCTTGTCACACCCCTTAATGTTTGACTCTGTTATAACTTATAAGTCCCAAACACAATCCTGCTTTGTCAATTGCTTTCAATCCCATTCAAGGTGTATGAACTGTTTCTATTGTTATGTGCTTTTATAAGGTGGGTGCAGTTCCGAAATTACTATATAATATTCTGAATATTAATAATAATTTTTTTTCAATTACAAATTTTGAATTCATTTTTGTTACATTTTAATTTCTTTATTACATGATTCATTTACAATTCTAAATTATTTTCGTGAATGTGAATTTTTGCTATCCGTCTTTCAAATCAACAATCAATCAAAGCTGCTGGTGATTCTAAATTATTCACCTTATTCCTAATGCTTCTTGTTCTACGAATAAAGAAAATACGACCACGTCGTCGGCGGAAATGAATCTTTTTTACACAATTCCACAAAATCACAAGAAGAGATTTTTTCAGAGTGTTCCACAAAATGATAACATATTTTTTGAGAGTGTTCCACAAAACAGTAACCCACAAAATTCTAAGAAAAATGACTTGACGTTTATAAATTCTAAAAGGCGATCATCAGAACAAAAAAAAAGAATGCCGTGAGAAGAGGTCGAAACAAATCGTTTAAAAGAATCTAATTAGCCGCCCTTCAAAAACGGGACATGAAAATAAAATGGGAGGAAAGGAAGCACATTCCCCCAGAGAACTGGGTCAAGTGCCCCACAAATTCAGCCAATGTAGTGGTGTATAATGACGATGTGTTAGTGGAAACATAGAGACACAATTCCCTATGCCAATTATTTGTACTAATTGAGGCAATAAAAACGTGGAATAAATTGAAGCCTACTTCGTGGTTAATTATTTAAATGTTGGCAAAGTCTTACAGCGGGAAGTATCATTGCTTTTATGCAAGCATGGTGCTGTCTACCCGTAAAATTATCCCATGTATACATTTTTTGCTGAATATCTTTTTATTTTGTGTGCTTTCCAGTTTATCTATACCTAGAATCCGCTGTGTGTCGAATATACAAATCAACATCATCATTGACAACATCGTGTTAGCTGTTCGTGAGAAGTGGGTGCGTAGGGTTTTAGAAGATGCAAAAATAGGAGAATGGGATGACAAAGTAATGAACGATTCCCCAATAAGGCCGAATGGAGGTGTTATTTGGCTTTGTAGAAGAAAGAACCAAAACGACAAACGATTTCTGAAAGACCAATACTTTCGTTTTATGTGGCGTGTAGTCCTACAGCTAGAACGACACAATTTAACAAAAAATACTACCAGATGGCTGTGTCAACTACTGAAACCAGTGTGGAAAAAAAGGCAAAGGAACTTGAGGATTTTAAGAGACATTTTTATATGCTTCAAAGTAATTGCGCGTAAGAATCAATTGTAATGCTGCATTACATAGGACATTCCGTTTTATACATTCCTCAAGCCCACGGCAACTCAAAATTTGGAAGACAATTTGTACCCAACAGTGACGAAATAAAAGAGAAGATTAAACGTCGACTTGAACAAGGAGAATGTAGCGCAAAAAGAGTATATAACGATCTTGTAAAGACAGAAATTAAAGCGTTTACTGAAGTAAATCCGGATGCAGCACTTAACGCATTCGTTCGAGATGCGATCGATACTCCAGCAGGTTAGAAACTCAGAAAACAGGCCTCAGAAACGCGGAATTCTAAGATAAACCACTGTGAAATTTTCGCGACGTATGAACTTGGAAAACAAGATTTGGAAGGTTTCATATTGAAAATGGGATTGCTTCCTAATGAATTCACTGTTGTTGCTGAGCCTATTAACCTTACGCTCAGTAACGATACATTTTCTAAAAGCGTCCAACAAGAAACTGGATCTGCCCCAGCTTCTAACTTACGACACCCCCTTCAGCTTAACACAGCTATGTTTCAGTATTGGTGGTTAGAAACGTTTTCGTAAACGGGAACCCACTATTGCCCGTGGCATTTATGATTCATGATCGCAAAGTATGCATGAGGAATTTTGGGCAACAATTTGTGCACATTTAGATATCACTCCTCTTGCACAAAATGTTCCAACATGCACAGATTACTAATGCCATCGAGAAAGCTATTCCAAATTTTAATTTGGTTCACTGCACTAACCATTTGAAAAGGGATTTTAAAGCATGGATTCGAGCCTCTGGTGGTTCAACTGACGACATTAAAATCCTGTGTGACCAAGTGTCAAACCTGCTTGCCACGGATAGTTTAGAGGAGATATTGCAATTGTATGACGCGTATGAGTTGAAATGGTCGAAGGCGTACGCCGAATACATGAAAAAGGATGTGAAAAACGACATCATTAGGTCTGCCCAATTTATTGTATCCAAGTTCGCCGTGTTCGCAAATACCGACAAATAATTTTAGTGAAACAATGAATTTTGTAATTAAACATGCTACCAGTTGGAAGGAACAGCCCATGGATATGTTAGTGATTCAGTTTATAATGATGCAATGCAATCAGCTCCTTGAATTTAGCAGGGCGACCCGTTCGTTGGGTAAATACACAATGAATAGTGAGTGTATGGATAAAAAGATTACCAACCTTCCTTCTTATGTGTATTTCACAGAAAATCAATTGACAGCATCATTGAAAGAAAAAACAGTAATATCTGCTGCCGCAGTGGGGGAAATGGATACCAACTATCTTCGATCCAAAGAATGTCTTTGGAGAGTCTTTGCCAAGAAATCGTGAAAATGAACCTTGTCCAATTAATTCCGACTATGCATACTGTCGTGGTGCAAAACCCTTTCACCCGAAAAATTTACAATGTTGAACAAAACATCCAACAAGAAAGTAAATCCCAGAAAAATTGTAGATGCAGTTGCAGTAATGGTAAGGGACTTTGTTTGCACAAAATGGCGGTAATGCTGTCCATTCGTCAGCCGTTCGAATCATCCACAAAGAAATTTGCGCTGACCGCATTGAAGAAAAAGGCCGTACAAGGGGAGATGCGGCAGGAAAATGCCGAATAAGGTGGATGTTATGGATTCCCTTAGGGAAGCGCCGGGTTCGATATGCGCCCAGAAAAAGAATTTAATCAATTATGAAAATCAAGATATCTTTCATGATTTCGATAACCTTTATGAGCGTGAAAACTATTACCACATGTTGAATTAGCCAATATTCGACACACAGTATGTGGAGACGTCTGCGCAGCCTGTGTCAAAAGGTAAAACTCCCATTACGCCATATGGTAACCCCAAAATTCAGAGGTGTACCGAAACCCGTTTTCGAACATACTGAACGCATACCTTCTAGACAACGCTTCAGATCACGCTGATCTTATAAAAGGAGTGGGCAAAACTTTGTTGGGGAATAATTGGCTTGACGATAACTTAATGGATGCAATTATGATGCATCTTGTAAAGACTCACAAAAATCATAACTTACATTGACAGCTTGCTTTACCGATCCGTAGCTAGTCATCATTTGGGATAGCGCACAGACGCAACAATTCTCAAAAATATTATTCAAACTGCTAGTAATGATGGCTTAAATAAGGATGTTGTCATTGTTTGCGTAATTCATCACAATCATTGGATGTCGGGTGCACTACGCTTCAAAAGCAAGAAGATACATCTTATTGATTCATTTTATCATAAATATGAATGCAACCCATCCAAGACAAGAAGTATTTCAGGTTCTGTTAAAGATAACGGCAGCAATACATTATTCCGCCAATTTGGACATTGTACCAGAAGAGTGGCGATTCATTTACGTTCCTCAGCAGGAGGATGGTACAGAGTGTGGGGTTATTGTGTGCCTGACAATGCTCTGCTTGATACATAATCCTGCTTTTCCCAGCACAATTGATGTTAATGCGGAAAATGCATACCGCAACCGACAGGCAATTTTAGAAATCCTTGGACGGCGACGCAAGTCAATATTGAGAATTCGGATTACGTTGCAATGCAGGCAGCGGTTAAAGCAGAAGGGGTGCGAAGACTGCACATATTTCCGCAACAATATCTAAGTACGCACAGGGAGTATAGCAATATATCGATTAGGAATGCGATGTTTGAGTCGAGTGACAGTAATTGGACCATATGCGGGGATTCCAAATGTATGCAAGATAAGCAGCACCAAGAAGTTCAATTATTTTGTGTATGCTGTAGCCTCTGGTATCACCATAACTGTGTTGACAATAATTTAGACGTTGCCTCAATTTGTCTGTATGTCTTGTTGCATCAGCACAATGATACCGTTACTAGTGCAATAACGGTATGGAAATCACAACTATTTAATCTTTCCTTATTAGCAGTAACTGTGCATTCAAACTTATGAACTCACTTGATTACCTATTTGGTCACATTCATTAATTACACAAAACGACATTTACCTTTTGTCTCAGTCTAAGCAGTGCCCCCTTAATAGATCACTGATCACTTTTGAATTTTCTTTAATACCTGCAATGCAAGCCCATGACCTGTAAGACATGTGATTTGCAATGATATCTTGCGATTTGTAATGATATCTTGCGATTTGTAATGATATCTTGTGATTTGTATGATATCTTGCGATTTGTATGATATTTTGTGATTTGTAATTCTCTCTTGTAATATGTAATGATATTTTGTGATTTGTAATGATATTTTGTAATTTGTAATGTTATCTTGCTATTTGTAATGATATTTTGTGACTTGTAACGATGTTTTGTGATTTGCATTGACATTTTGTGATTTGCATTGATATTTTGTGCTTTGTAATGATATTTTTTATTTGTAACGATATTTTGTGATTTGTAATGATATTTTGTAATTTGTATGATATTTTGTGATTCGTAATGATATTTTGTAATTTGTATGATATTTTGTGATTTGTAATGCTATCTTGCTATTTGTAATGATATTTTGTGATTTGTAACGATGTTTTGTAATTTGTAACGATGTTTTGTGATTTGCATTGATATTTTGTGATTTGTAATGATATTTTGTGATTTGTAATGATATTTTTTGATTTGTAACGATATTTTATGATTTGTAATGATATTTTGTAATTTGTAATGATATTTTTTCTTTTGTAACGATATTTTGTGATTTGTAATATTTTGTAATTTGTCTGATATTTTGTGATTTGTAATGATGTTTTGTAATTTGTAATGATATTTTGGGATTTGTAACGATGTTTTGTGATTTGTAACGATGTTTTGTGATTTGTAATGATATTTTTTAATTTGTAACGATATTTTGTGAATTGTAATGATATTTTGTAATTTGTATGATATTTTGTGATTTGTAATGATATCTTGTGATTTGTTTGATATTTTGTAATTTGTAACGATATTTTGCGATTTGTAATGATATTTTGTTATTTGTAATGCTATCTTGCTATTTGTAATATTGTAATGATATTTTGTGATTTGTAACGATGTTTTGTGATTTGCATTGATATCTTGTGATTTGTATTATTGATATTTTAATACAACACTGAGAATAAAAGGTACTTTCTAATTTGAATTCAATTATAAAAAATATTTTTGCAACTTTTTCCATTTTATTTCGTCAAATATCAAATAAATTACTTTTTTTTATTA
>JABASC010005416.1:0-10244 GCA_019776185.1 Plutomurus gul
CAATATATTGAGTAACATTCCTACAAATGGTGTTACACTCTTATTTTAATTTTTAGCCCCCCAATACCCCTTAATTTGAAACATTTTAGAGATTTTGACAATTTTAGTGAAATCTCCAGGTCAATAAACCCCAAAATCAATATATTGAGTAGCATTCCTACAAATCGTGTTACAATCTTTTTTTAATTTTTAGCCCCCCAATACCCCTTAATTTGAAACATTTTAGAGATTTTGACAATTTTAATGAAATCTCCAGGTCAATAAACCCCAAAATCAATATATTGAGTAACATTCCTACTTTTCATTTAATTGTTCATTTAAGTATTTCTAATTATTAAACGAGTAGGATGGCACTAGTTGTTGGTGTACTTTTGCAAACACCCTGTAGTAATTTTGACGATATATAAGGTCATTTGACGATATTTCAATCTTAATTATCTCGAAAGCTTGCTATTTGCCCAGGGTATAGTAAATTACAAAGTTGTAGAGCGCTTCGAGCTTGTTTGGATAGGTTATTAAAATCTCTGGGCAAATAGCAAGCATTTGAGATATTGAGTCTTACATTTTTTTGTATAATTCCTCATAACTTTTCAAAATTTAATAAAATTGAAAAAATTTGTTGTGGGAATATATGAACCGCCCCTTGCCCTTGAGGTATATGTGCACGTCATTTTATGCAAATTGGATTGCGATTTGTTGGTCTAATCTGCAATTTTCAATTTTGGCCGCTGTAAAGAACTGCAATTTTTTCATTTTTGAAAAGCTGTACTGGGTTGGAAAACAAATTGTATAATTATTGTTGAGAGTAGTATTGTTGGCAAACAAAAGGCGCAGAAAATTTCAGTGCCAACGTCAATATGATAGAAATAGGTGGAAAAATGGCCTTTTTGAAGGCGATCATTTCTAAATGGACTCAACGGTCGAATGGTGTAACACACTTCTTAAATGCTGAGGGGGCGCTATAAGTTATATATACCCAGACAATTTCTCCAATTTGTATGAATACGGTAGGGCGAACGCCTTTTCTCATACGGCACGGCAATTCCTCCACAAAACTCGCACAACAATAGCAATTCGACTCCCTAATTTTGTAACAAATGTTTCAATCAGACGGAGCCAGTGTGCCCTTCACTTAGGGTTACCATACGTCCCGGTTTTCCCGGGATTGTCCCGGTTTTGAAAAGTCGTCCCGGCGTCCCGGAAATGTCCCGATTTGATCAAATCGTCCCGGTTTTTAATACAAGTAAAATTCAATGAAATTTCTTTATTTCTTAACCATGAAACAATTCGATTTTGCCAAAAACGACAAAAAATTGGCTCACGGCCTTTTTTGTAAGTTATAGTACAAAATTCACATACTTTCCTTCTCAAATGTGATGTACGTACTCACTTTAGATAATTTAATCAAAATTTTTCGCCTGCGGTGCCTTTTTTTTAAGTTGTAGTACAAAATTCGCATACTTTCCTTCCAAAAGGTGATTCATGTCCTAATTTAAGATGAGTTTTACCCAAAAAAATTGGGCTAACAGCCGAAAAGAAGGATGGTCATTAAAGTTTTCTCTAACTTAAACCCCTCGACTGATTCGCCCCCGGAAAAAGGATATAAGTATGTATCATTGAGTTAAAAAGTAATCATGTCGTTTTTATGTAGTCAAAATCACCCAACAATGCATTTTTAACGGATTTTCGGAAAAAAACCCATCCATAATGCCTTTTTTGGGTGTCCCGGTTTTGCTACGACGTCCAAATTCAAAGTGGGAAAATGTACACAAAAATTGTAAATGTCCCGGTTTTTGGCTTAAAAAATATGGTAACCCTACCTTCACTATAATGGCATACTAACGTTTGCAAGCATGTAAATAATAATTATTATTAAATAACCTTCGCGCGGTGGTACTTCCACTCACAGGTACCAAGAATCCATATTGGATTTCGTAGTCGCAGTAAATTTACCGTATACGAAGAATTAGAATTAAATCGAGTCAATTGTTCATTCTACATCACACCCTTTCGTCAAATTCAATTGCTCACCTTGAATACCTGCCTCATTGCGAACCGACCGACCTTCATGACGAATCTAAAAAAAAAAGAAATTTACTAAATGTGAGTTCAATGCATTTATTACATTACATAAGACAAAACACAGTTCGCTCCGCCAAGAGTCTCTTGTGACCTTGTCAGTGACCTTGTGAAAGCAAGTGAAAGTGATTTGGGGGGAAAGTTATACTTACACGCAAAGTGTCTTCACGTTGCTGCTCTGCAAGGTTGGAAAAATTCCAAGTGAAATGATCCCAAGCAGCTTTGTCCTTTTTCTCTGCTGGTTTCTCCAATCTGCACGTTATCTTTCCTAACATTTCTCCGTTTAGACTGTAAGCCGAGGGAATGCAACAAAATTTCTATTAGGTAAATGACAGTATTTTTGACGATTTTAATGACGAATTAAGAGGAAGTAGGAAAGTCTAATAGGCCAGTACGATGAGAGAAACACACTATTGATTTTTTGTTTACCGATCGATCAAACTTACATAATGATCTCATCATCATCAAGAATGCTCATAGCAACAAATAATTCGTGATCTTGATTATTACAGACAAATACCATGCATAATAAATGCTAAAAATCTATTTATGTTACATTTATCAGTTTAATGCAGGCAAATTCTTTTTCCTCCTTTTACGCAACTTTGAGTAAATATTATAGTCAAGTCCGGCGTCAAAACAAAAGAATAATTGATTGTTCTTTTTAGTAAATACTTCATCTTATTGTCATTCAAGTCGAAGTCAATACTGAGTTGTGTGTTGAATTGAATGGTACATGTATGAATATTCCACGCCCTGTCAGAAGAATAAACAGTGTGCAGTAATGAACCTTGTCTCCATCTCCTCCTTTTTATTACTTGCAGTGAGCCCCCACTTAATGGATTGTTAAAAATTAGATTACATAAAATAGTGACACATGACTGTCACAAGACACTATACCACGCAAAAGAAAGTACCTCATTCTATTCATAATATCAAACAGTACAATAATACCATCGGGATTCTTTAATACATTGAACTACTTCTTTCACTGTGTATTAGGTACATAAATAAAATCTAACTTGTAACAGAATCATCTTAATACACATCTTATTTATCTCAACATTTAAAATATGGTTGGACCCTGCTGTAGTGCGAGCATCCACACAAAACTATAAGTTGGACTTTTGTAAGTTAATTTTCAAATTTTCAGCCAGTTTGCTAAGGAATTCAAACGTTTCCATATACTCCTTGCGGTCAACACTGAAAAGAAGACATTCACGTTTAATCATCCGCGTCTAGTAAGTATTGCACATATGCATTAATAATGTTTCTCCTTACTTCATTGAGCCTTTAACGCAAATAGCCAGGTCCTTCGTCATGAATCCCGACTAAAGAAAAATTGTAATATAAACTAAATTAGATGAAAATATCCCGAAGCATAACAACTTTTTTGAAAGTATTAGGGAAACTTTATTGAACTGGGTATTATATTCTGTGAGAAAGAATAGAGAAAGATATGTACCTCAATAGTTGATACACAAGTCTCTTCAAGAGTGTTGCAGAACCGTTTTAGTGGTTCATTGCTATCAAGCTTAGCACGGTGAAGGAGACCTCGGGTCCATGCGAAAATTGAAGCAATAGGATTTGTGGACGTTTCTTTTCCTGCCTGGTGCATTCGATAGTGTCTGTGTTAAAATTATTATTCAAAGGAAATTTAGTTTTTGTAACATTGAAGAATTCCGTACAGCTTTCATTTCTAGAAATCAATTTTGCACAGGGATATTTTTCCAGAGTTCGAATATCATTTCTAATACCTTGTGACAGTCCCATGAGCCGCTTCAGCTTCAACAGTTTTACCATCAGGACAAATCAGAACAGACGTCATCATACCGAGGGACCCAAATCCCTGTTAAACATTTGTACTTAAGTACGCAATCTATTTTTTTTCTATTTTAAATATGCGACTCCACATTTAATTCGGAAAAATACCACTTACTTGAGCCACAGAATCCGATTGGACATCTCCATCATAATTCTTGCAAGCCCAAACGTATCCTCCCTCCGATTTCATTGCGTATGCAACCATGTCATCAATAAGCCTGTGTTCATACCTGAAAAAAGAGTATATGGAGAAGTTATTTAAAAAGTTGTGTTGCAATAGAATTTATACACTTATTTGCTCCTGCAATTCACACATTGTGGAGGAAATTCCCTGCTTCACAACGTATGGTATATATATGACTACTTACCAGATCCCTAAAGCTTCGTATTTGGTTTTGTATTCTTTGTCATAGATTCCCTGGAAAATATCTTTAAAGCGACCGTCATAACGCTTAAGAATTGTATTCTTGGTGCTAAGATACAATGGAAGTTTCATGTTCAGGGCGTATTCCATCGAAGAGTAGGCAAAATCTGTTATCGAAGCATCCGTGTTGTACATTCCCATTGCTATTCCAGATCCAGAGAATTCATTTACCACATGTGTGATTGGTTCACCACCTTCCTTTGGAATGAAACGCATTTCCAAAGTGCCTGCACTTGGTATCAAAAAATCTGTAGCCCGATATTGATCTCCATGTGCGTGACGTCCAATCACGATTGGCTTTGTCCATCCTGGCACAAGACGTGGAATGTTTTTGCAGATGATCGCCTCGCGAAAAACGGTTCCACCCAAAATGTTACCTAGAAATTTCATATGATTACGTATATACCCATTTACTTCGATCTAACATGTCTAAATGGAGGATGTGATTGTAAGTCAAATGTTCGACTCTCACAACACAAAGTGCGCTTACATGAGAAGCAGACATCGGTTTTTGTTGAAGAAATGTTGCATTACATGTATTCGCACCACAGATCATTGGTATACTAATAAAGTAACATATTATACTTACGAATTGTTCCATTCGGGCTTCTCCACATTTGTTTCAACTTAAACTCTTCGACTCTAGCCTCATCTCTGTAAGTAAAACGAAATAGAAATTTAATTTCTTAGCATGCACATCTTCGATTTCATTCCACGGCTACATGCATGTAAAGCACGTATTTTCCAGGATATATCGTAAGTATTACGCCATTGTTAGAAACAGATTTAATTAACATGTTAAAAACAACTCTCTACCAAACTTACGGTGTAATCGTTGCACATTTTACAGCAACATTATACTGTTTACAAGCGTTAGCACAGTCGATCGTAATTTGATCATTCGTTTCATCACGGGATTCAATTCCAAGGTCGAAAATTTTCAGGTCAATGTCCAGAAAAGGAAGGATTAGTTTGTTCTTGATGTCGTCCCAAATTATTCGAGTCATTTCATCGCCCAATATATCAACAACAGGTCCCACTACAAGGGATCAAAAAGTCAGCTTTGTAAAGCAAATCATCATTACAACAATAATAGGAATAATGTAGCACAAAGTGCAAGTAGCACTTTTCATGTCACATGATCAGGATAGAATGTTAAAAACCGGATCTCAATATACTTAGATAGGTATTTATGGGATAATGATTAAACCAGTTTTCAATTTGCGTTAGAAGCTGCACAAAAAATCTAAATGTGATTTTTCAAATAGAATTTCGACGAACTTCAAGGCAATTTGTGCAAGGTCTTTCTTGTTAAAAAAATTGTATATGTGCATGCACATAATGCACAGCAGTGACATAAAAGGGGCAAGTATAATCATTTGTAGTAGAAAAAGTCCTAGTTATAGGGATTCCTATAGTTGCATGTTGGGGTATTATGTGTTATGTGTAAATGACGTCCACAAAAAGTCCAGATTTTTTTACCATTCCCAATTCCCAATTCCTTTATCCCACAGATGGTGGTCCTATAATGTTCTATGTACAGCGGCCATATTTGTTTATCAGGTCCAATAAACCCCTCCCTTTAAACGTGGACACGCGTACGTCCTTTATGAATTAACCCTTTTGCATGTGTAAGCACTGATTTCTTGGGAAACAAGTTCAACCAATGGATAGTCAAGGTCGTTCATCGATAAAATTAACTACACATCCTTGCGGGCTTCAATACTTGTGAATGAGAGTTATGCAACATCGTGATGTATTATAAAAATGTGTAATATTTTTCTAACACCATACTTTTTCATAAAAATAGGATACAAATAGTGTTACCAGTGTATTTTAAATTGCATCTCATGCAGTATAACTAATAAATAGTCTGTATGTGTTCCTCTATACAAAAGTGTGCCATGTGTCCTTCCTAGTATTGAAGAATAATTTGGTGAACCGTTACTTGCCCTTAGATTAAAAACCCTTCATTATCTACGAATAGTTTTAGATTTCATAAAAACTTTCTGTCAGTCTGCATTCATGCAAACATCATAGGTCAATTTTACTTTCGGCTACACAAATCCACGTAAATACATGTTGAGTGATTATAGGAGAGTTCAACCACTTAAATAAGGTGATTGACGCTAGCTAAAAATATATGTATATCATGGGAGAAGCCAACGCTTTTATGATTGCTACTAATTGTACAGTGTAGTGTAAATGTATTTATATGTATGTAGATACCTAGTGTCAGGTTAAAAGATGTGAAACATATAGAGTACTATAAAAATCGTCTCTACTTTAAGTTTGTACTATTAAATAAATTATGATTCTTTCGTATCCGTAATTTATTAAATTGTCTAAATGTTAGTATATACATTGAAGGAACACTTTGTAACAATAATTCATACTTCGTGTTGACCTTTTACAGAATAATATTAGTTAATTATGTTTATAAAATAGAAAATGTGATAATTACCTTTGATTTTTGCTGCCATTTTATTTGCCCGTTAAGAAACTTTCCTGAAAACAAACAGAAAAAACTACGTAAATATAATACAGTGACAGATACCTGGAAAGCAATTTACACAGAAGTAATGACGTGTTGAAATATTTTACAATAGTTTGAGCGATATGGAATATGGAGTAGCTACACCCATCAACTGACTAAATGAGACTTTCCACTCTGCCATGAAATGTACATAAACCTACAAGGAAAGTTTGTTTGCAGATTTGATACCCTAATAGTGATACATGGTTAATAGATAAGGAAATTGCGCAATACTGTCAGTTTATGAGGTCGTAACAGAGTAACAGCCGGTTAACAGAAAACCCTCGTTTAAAGTTGTACACCTTTAGTTAAGTCGAATGTAAATTGGAAAGCTGCCAAACGTCAATTACATTTATTGTATTTTGAATGTGTGTGGTGGCCGGCCTAATTCCTGTAAGCCCTAATGTATTATAAACGATTTTCGGAATCTTTACATTAAGTTAAGATTAAGATTAAGTCTTGTTAAATGACTGTTAAATGATTTGTGTAAAACTTGGTGTAGAAATCGAGTGAGAACTCGTTCTATAATTTACATACGGAGCATTCATATTGAATATGATAAAATGTAAATCTTTTAGTCAACTGATACACATCTGTTTGTCTGTTTAAAGAGAGTCTGTAGTATAAGATGAGAGATAGTAATCTTATGATTGCAATTTTGCAATCCGTTGTTTAGGACTTTGATCATCGTTCAGAGTCCTCAAGGTTGTACTGTTGTACACCAAGAAGTACCATTGCACTTTCATTGAATGCGTATCTCTTCATTGTGGAGATATACATATATGTATGTAGGCGTAGGTACATTATGAATGATACTATTGGTAAGATTGTAAGACCAATGGAAATACTGACCTCTAACCTCACCGCTACACACCTCTAAACGATATTTGAAAGTTCAGGATGTCCCTTTTAGGATTAGAATATGCGTAAAACATATAGTGTATATATACATCAAAATCTAAGCACGCACTTGTTTGTTACCCAAAGAACAGAGTTAAGTAATATAGTAATAAGCAACAATGTTTAGGCGTCATTACCCATTATGCTAAATACACGTTTAACATGACCTTCTTAACAATTTTCACGTAAACACATTACGGCTGTATTCCTTGCTATGTATATATAGTAAATCAATAACTATTGACGCATTTGTTCTAAAAACATGCTGAAATTGCAATAGTAGTTCTCTTCTAACTACACACATAACAAAATAGAAGGACTACTGTGCCAATTATTGATCCTTTGTAAAGTAACTTATTTAGTAATACCGCATACCGGTTCTATTAGTATAGAAATGCGAAATGAAAATTGGATCTTTTTGATGGTACAATTACTTACCTAATGTACATACTAAGCCATAAAGTAATTCAATGGTGGTTGCTTTCGACAGTACGTATTGTAATTTTTTAGTTTCCAATGATAACTCGTTTGAATTAGAAAAAATCTCTTTGGTAAAATCTATTTTCCTACGTGGACGGACAACTTCACATTTATTTAATTAATGAATTAAAACTTGAATCGCTTTATGACTTCAAGACAGAAATTTTAGGTAACAGAATCAACAATTGGAACACTTACTCACCGCAGAAATACGGAAGCTATTTTAAAAGACTTGCAATTTGCAACTTATGACTTACCACGATTTCTCCAAGACTGTTAATCCCTATGCAATCTTCACCTTACAACTCTTATGAAGGAATAAAAACTGTAATTGCGTTTGCAGTTTAATAAAGTTTATTGTGAATAGAGACTGGGCCATGTATTCATTAATGTTTATCTATAGAAGGAAGCTAACATGTGCTTAGGTAACCTATATAATTATCTACTAGCTACTCGAATCATATCTCGGCTGTTCACACAGTTCACATTCACAATACACAAATACTACAAGAGATTCACAGATACATTCCTAATGGGTGTTCCCTATGTATTATGTATGTATGTGAGGGATTCCACACAATTCTGTCAGTGCAGTGCAGTGTATTCCATTCAACTTAAGAGTACGTTTTCATTGATTCTGCTTGCTTGGTATTAAATTTATTAGTCCTGGAGTTACTATTTATTTCTCACAAAAATACATGTAAAGGCTGCGGTGGTACTTACATTTACTAGGGAACAGGGAATACCTAAGAAATCCAATTGCAACAAAAGAAAATGACTTACCCAAACTAGTATCACCGGAAATATGAAGCAAGCTCTGGCGAATATAATTCGTACACGTGTATTGTACAAACAATTGTTCTAGAATTTACTTGCAGAGTTGGAATTTCTGTTAGAGATTTGACTTAATTTACTTGACTTTAGAGCGCCGGTTGCCGGTGAGAAAGTAGATAGACTGTGTGCATTCAGTAGACCGAACTTGTTGTCCTTCACGTATCTGAAGGGTGAATGTATTTATCTATTTCTACGTCTAGCTTTCCATTAGTTGTCAAGGTTCATGTTCTCGTTGGCACGACAAAAAATTACGTGAGAGAACAGTACCACATCGGTTTCAGCATTTTCTTCCTATTATGTACTATATTGTATGTCGTATTCCATTAGTCACGAGTCACGATACTGTGAATTTCTTCTTCTACCTGCTCAGATTTATACAGTACGCATTTACGTAACACAGATGGGCAAGTAATTCAAAGTAATTACGAAGTATAAAGTACAAAGTAATACACTTGTCGATGCCACTCTATGCAATATGCAATATCAAAGTACATTCATGACAGTTTCAAAGTCAAATTACTTTTAATAAATTTTTGATTAAGTTACAAAATAATAATTAATATTACAGATTTAAAAAATGGAAAAGAATGTCCTTTCACAAAATTTGATGATCTTGGAAGGATACAAAAAAGAATATGGTGAAATCAGTAAGCTACACCTACGCTGTACAGTAAAACGTTTAAGTGCAATGCTATTAAGATCAAATATTAAGTAACCGCTATTTCAACTAGAGAACAATCTGCTTGTACTTTTCTTCTATAACAAGTACAGATTTAACTGCCCACTCTGATACGTATCTACGTAAATCGAACGAGCAAACAATGTTGTGATCTTGTGCTAATGATAGTGAGAAAATAGAAAAATGTATATACCTATATATGATTTGCACTATAGGTTCAACAATGATCACAGTACGTGTGCACGCTTTAAATATTGGTTTGTGCGAGGCACGTTAAAGCGATTTGGATATTGTAATTTGGCTGGTGTGTTTAAATGTTAACATACACATGTTAGCCGGTCCTATAGTTAGGTTGTAGAGTATATATAGGGTATAACTCACTGATTTGCCAAAATGAGGAAATATGTATGGAAATAGTAATCAAAATGATGCATGAAGTTTTTTTAATGAGATGAGCAAACTCTTAATATACCTACTAAAGGTTTGAG
>JABASC010005417.1:0-10241 GCA_019776185.1 Plutomurus gul
GTTACTCTGCTACTGACTGAATTGAATGCAAGTGCATGCACATATACATAATATTAGTGGTGTAAGAAGAAAAGAGAATCCATGTATGTATGAAAATGGAGGAGAGAGGTGTGGAAGGTCAAAGGTGCGCTTGTAGTAGGAATTGAGGGGAAAACTCGATAATTGTGTCGCCTGGAACAAGGTTTAGTCGTGTGGACTCTTGAGGAAAAGGCAGGAATCTGTGAATCACGTTGAATTTGGGAATGGGACAGTGTTAACCTCGTTCGGCTACTACTGCCACGACTCTCTCGCTCGTTCACTCTCCGTCGTGGCTCTCTCTCTCATAATAACATAGGAATTTCGGTTGGGCCCATAGCAGCGCTCTTTTACTCTTGTCTCTTCCTCGACTGCTGCACGGTGGACTACTACTGTACTTAGCTCTCTGCTGCTCGAACTGTACTTTACGCTAGTTCCTACGAGCGTCCTGCCTGCCTGTCGAGGCTATTCTATTCCAGACCAGTCAGCCAGCCACCACCACCACTACTTTCTACGCTACTCTCTCTCTACTGTCTACGGTAGTTTCTCTCCACGGTGTGGAAACTCTCTCTCTCTTGCCCTCCTCGCCGTCGTCGTCGTCGTCGTCCTACTACTACTACTACCACACTCATTATATACCAGCAGCAGCAGCAGCAGCAGCAGCAGCAGCACACCAACCAACAACTCTATATCGCATATACAGATATTGTATTTGCAGTGTGAGTGAGAGAGAGAGTGTGTGTAGCAGAAGCAAGCAGCGTGTGGCGTCTAGTAGTAGAGCACACAGTCAACAGTACAGCAGCAGTACGTCTACTACCATTACTACTACTACCACCGTATATACTGGTAGTAAGTAGTAGGTATCCGAGGACGACTATCTCTCCGCTACACTGCTACGACTACATACACATACATACATACAGAGTATAGGAACCATTCACTCCTTCTTTCCTTCCTTCGTTCGTTTGTACGTTGCCCGGGTTTTGTGTGCACTGCGGTCCTTTTTTCTCCATTTCACCCAACTCGCTTACTTACTCGCTCACTCACCCAGTCACTCCTCAACTTCTATTTGTACTCGTACATAGTAGTACTCCTTTCTATAAATGCATCATTCACTAGTGCATAGTGTACATGTAGTACTTTCGAAAGTTGTCAGTCAACCAACGACTCCTACCTAACCAATATCTGCAAAGTTTCAACACACACCACAACCACACACAGAAGAAACACTCTCTCACACAGTAGTACACTCAGTCAGAAGCAGCAGCAGCAGTAGAACACTATTACATATAGAGAAGGAGAAGAATCGGAATAAGAAAAGGTGATCGCCACAGACAAATTATTATATCGTCCATTCCAACTAATATATACTTACTACTACGACTACTGCTAGTGATAGTGAAGTAACTAATAAGGATTACTCTCTACTATTAGATCGTACTCTCTGTCTCTATCTCTGCGTCGAGCTATATATATATATATAGTATACAGTACAGTACAGTAGTAGTACTACAGCTACCTACACGCGCGCTCTGTACGCAAGGAACGAAGAAGAAAGTCTCCTCTCTCTGGCCTTGTACTTCACTCGGCTTGTCTACTAGAGTGGAAGTGGTCCAACGTCAATCATCAATAACATAACAAATCGTCACTCCGTCTGCATTTGTCCTACAAAGTCAATTCAACTCAATTTCATAAGCCAACCAACCATTGTCACACACTAATACTACTATTAAAATAAAATAATTGTCCATTCTGTTTCTCATCCATTCACTACGACTAACTACTAAACAACTACATACTGCTACAATACTACGCAACTTTTTTATTAGCTCTCATTTCGCATTACCTGCAACAATCAGCCAGCAAGATATAATAATAATAATAATAACCAAGTGAGTCTGCAGCTACCATCTGTCTCTGCGTATAATTGATTATCCGCACTGACTAGAACATAGACACACCATATACTACTACAACAATACTATTAGAGTCTCTATAAAAATACGTGTAAGTGGCTGGTCACTCCAGCGTCTACTGCTCATTTCCTCTGTCTGTCCATCCAATAAGTTTATTCTGCTTACAACAATTAGCCTCGTAGACTGTCTCATATAAATATACATATATACTGTACCAGTTACTACTCACTAATACTACTCTACTAATTCTACTACTATTATACCTACAACGCTACCAATTAGCCACACACAGTGAATGTTCTCATTGTATTGCTCTTTTGATACCAAGTACTAGGGCTCGTAATTGGAAGAGAATACGTGAGTCTGTTCGTGTATCTCTCTCTCCTAACTCTCTCTCTCTTTGTATCTATCTCTCTGTCTCGTCTCCTATTGTTGCCTTGACTTTGCCTCTCAATCTCCACAACTCAACATTTTCCACACAAGAATCATTCCATCCCGATCATCAGAGAATTTATTTGTCTGTCTTCTTGTCTCTTCTCTTCTCAGCTCTTGTGATATTATTTGCTTTCATCATCGTCGTCGTCGTCGTCGTTGTCATCGCTGTACAAATTCCATTTTCACTTCATCACCAACCACACCATCAAGTAAATAGAGACCTTGTGTCTGTCGCAATCTCATCGTTGTTGGATGATGCTCATTTGACTCCCTGTATACTTTCATCTCTCTCTCTTTCTGTGTGACACAGAGACAACCACCACAATTATTCATTTCCTACGAACAACAAGAAGGCTCTCTCTTTGTATAATATATAATACTAATATGAACCTTGCGCTGTCGTCTACTAATAATAATAATAATTATTGAGTTGAGTGAATTAGATCATGTGTATTGCTCCAAATCGATTTGGTGTGCCTTGGTGGTTATCAGTGTCATAACATTGGCAAAAGTGTGAGTAGCACATACAGCAGCATCGTCGCATCGTGTTTCATCCGTTGATTATATAACTTGTTCGCACAGTGAAATCAAATAGAAAGGAAGGAAGGAAAGAAAGGGAAGGAAGAAAGAAAGAAAGCAAGCAAAAGAAATTGTGGGTGATTTGTTTCTCTGGTTTGTTTGGTGAGGTGAGAGAGGAGAATCTGTGGATCAGATTCAATGACAGTTGGAATTAGGGGAAGAAAAGGAAGAGAGAGAGTGCTCAAATCAAATGAAAGCACTGCTGTAGCATTCATTGGATTAATGAATTAAGATTCGTCCCGATTGATACTTGTTACTTACTACAGTTAGGTGTTGACTAGAATATATACACACACAAAATACATACGTATAAAGTATATAGGGATAGTAAGAAGTAGGTATAGCGTTAAATCTGTTAGAACGGGAACTCGTGCTGTTGATTTCGGCTTCTGAGTTGACGTTCTCGTGCATTATGTTCATCGCTCTTGATCTGCTCACTCGCTCGCTCGCAATAGAGTAGTTTTTGGTGCTACGTCGTCGACTTGCTATATTTTCAATAAATACATACAACTACAAGTACATACAACATAATAAATGAATATCTATATTATTATATAATATTATAACCTATACAGATCCAATCCACGACCTATTAGTCAAGTCTACATATACAATACAAAAACATTCGTACGTACATGCTAGTCACATATACAATACTTTCAAAGTATCAAACAACTCAACCTTTATCTTTATCTCGTATATAAGTCTAAAACATACGCCACGCCACCAGCCGCAGCCTTCCAATTCCAATACACTATACTATACTATATAGCCATACTTACATTACATACATATACCTTTACGTTCTTAATTCATCCATTCCTTCGATTTACTTCTTGCAAAAAGGAAAAGCTTGCGTGTGAAAGCTACAATAATAAATACATGCATACACGCTCATAGAGTAGACTTGAATACAATATACAATACAATAATATAATATACTAGTCAATACACACGTACACGGACATATACAACAATAGGCTCTACGAAAATCGCAACGTCAACACAACATTCCAACAAAAAAGAAAGGGAGAACTCTAAAAAGTAACGACAAAATTCGAGCATCCTTCAAGTATTAAGACAAGAGATCATTTGACTTTCCTTCTTGTGCCTCCATCCAACATAATAATTAACACTCACACGTCTCTCACCAACAACAAACAAGTCCGTGCAACAATGCAATTGACAAAGACGTAGCCAACACTACTCTATATTACTCTGCACCACAAACCAACCAATTCACACATAGTGCATAACAAGAGAAAACAAGAATGGGGAAAGAATTTCTACAGCTAACACAATCACACCATCATCATAATCGACTGCAACTACTAGAAATAATGGAGTCTGTTAATAATGAGAAAAATGAGAGTCATCAGTGGGAGGAAATGATGGAACAACAAGATCGCTCTGTGTTGAGTTTGTACTGTAGAGACAGTGATTACCCCTGCTCGTCCATGTCGTGGCTGTCCACCACCAGCTGCTACTGCAATTCATTGTGAAGGAACGATTATAGAAATTGTTGACATTTACGTACTATATTAAGTGATTCTATATACAACAACAACAACTACTACTACAAGTGGGTGATTTGTGTGAACAAGAATAAATAATTGTGTTTTGGATTGGGGGTATACGTTTATATACGCGGTCGTCGTTGTTTCCACTCCCTCCTCCGGTTTATGTTTAGGAAGGCGATGGAAAAGTGTGCTCTTGGCTTTGGCTATACCCACAGTGACTTGAATCGGGCAAGCTCAGCAGCGACTCTTATCGAAAAAGGTCAAAGCAGCAGCGGAAGTCTCTTATTCTCTGTATATGTTGAAGGCAAGAATAAGGATGAGGACGGTGACTTGCTGTTGTGGACGAGATCGAAATATTGTTGCACTCAACTTTGCATCACAAGTAATCAGAAGAATCAACACAATAATGAACCTGCCACGGAGGCTGCAACAGTGTCCATGCTAACTTTTGATGGGATGGGAATGGAAATGATGTGGCTATCCCCCGGTCGACCCACCATTTCATCATCTCTTCTCTCTCTACAACAAGACAACAAAAATTCGCAACAATTTTCACAAGAAACAGCAGTCGCAGCAGCAGACGTCGTGTCAGTACAACAGTCCCTCCTAACCACAACTACTAATAAGAATACTACTACTACTACTACTTCTACTACTACTGATACGTCTTGTACTACTACTAATACTACTACTACAGCAACAATCGTCTCGTATCCGAATCTTTCCACGTGTCCTCACCGACAAACACCTACTACTAATACTACTACAACAGACTCAGCAACAATAATCTTCAATTGCTACAACAAACGTACTCAAGATAGCGAATCGATTTCTATTTGCAACAATAAAAACGGTTTTCACAACAGTCTCACCCAATCTCTTTGTAAAAGTCACCCCAAACAACAGAAACTCCAACAGCTACTACTACTACAACAACAACAATCAGCATCCTCGGAGCACCCATCACACTTTCCTACTCATCATCATACGACTCCCATCATCGTCGCCAATACTATTATTTCTACTACTGCAGACAGCAACAACAGCAACGATCGAATCGATTGTGACACAACTCAGTCTCTCCAACAACAACAACAAAAACAGTGCTCAACTTGTACGCATTATCACACAATAACAGATAGAATTTCTAGAGATAACGGGAGCAACAGCCATAGACAGCATTGTCGTGATTGTCACCACAGCTCCATCAACAAGAGGAACACATTGACGACAAGGAGGGCTGAGGATAAACGGAGAGAGGAGTCCGCCAGTCACATCTGTATTGGATCTGTTATTAAATCGTGTGTGCCCGGTGCGACTTTTCTTCTGCAACAGACAAAGGATGCTAGGACTGTTGTTGAGTATTTTGTGTCCAAATTGGCACTCGTCCAAATAAATGGATGAAAACGAGTATTCTGAAAAATGCCGTGGATATTGCCGTCGAGGTAGCACCAGATCCAGAATCTATTCAAAATCGAACCATTTACATTGATAATAAACTAATTCTAGTAGCAGAGAGAGAACGTTGTTCCACTCCCCAGAACTCTTGATAGAGCAGAAACGACGAAGAGAGAAGGACACACACAAAGAAGACGTAGTAGGGTACAGAGAGCCGTCAACTCAATAATAATAATAATAATAATAATAATCAGAAAATACGAGTCCAGGGAGAAAGTCCAGAGGAGAAAGTCATCGTCACTCACTCATTCTTCTTCTGGTGTGGTGACATTGTCCATAGTCCTCCATTGATAGTGATCTACATAAATATATATATCTATGTAAGTGATGACAAGGGGAGCATTATTGTCAATGGGAGAGAGCAACATCTCTTCTTCAAATCTTCATCATCATCATCAACAGCAGAAGCAGCATTGAGAGAGAACAAAGACGAGAAGCATAGCAGCACGTATAATAAAGGGCAGCTGAGAATCAAGTGGGCCAGACCAATTGGAAAGTGTGTACGTACACTTACTATAGAGGTATATATAAAAATATATACTATATAGAGATACATATATAATGCATCTCGTGCTACTCCTACTGCTTCCTTCTGCTTTCACCAGACTCAGCTCACAATCAGCTAATGGACGATGTGTTCCCACGGAAGAATCTCGTAGAGAACTTTGTTATTGAGAGACGTGACGTGACTAGTGGAGTAGTCAGAGGGAGAGTGACATAACGAGTAGGATTACATGATAAGAATCATACAGGATGAAGAGAGACACGAGTGAGTGAGACGAAAAAAGACATTTATTGTTAAGTAATTGATGAATGAATGAATAAATAGGGACAGAGAGACAACACACGAACACGAGACAGTACTGCGAGTACTAGAACTCATAATACTTGTACGACTTGTCTGTATACCTCCTACTACTATACTCTCAGACACAGTATAGCAGGGGTATATACGGCTCTACGACTTGTACGACAAAGCAATAGTAAAATAGCACGTAATAATCGAAGGACTGAAAAAGGGATTGGTTTCAGTGAGTGCTGGTGTGTTTGTGAGATGTTTGAAGTATTGGAGAGACAAGGACAATGTGCTGGGAGGCCGGTCGAGGTGTGATTACCGGCTGCTTCTGGTAGCGAGAATGCCGGGAGAGGAAGAACTCAGATTGGCATCATCAGCTCATCTCGCAGCCTCAAATTTATCCAAGACGACAAGTAGTACGACACCGAAGAGCACCACGACGACGACAGGCACATCCGCAGCATCAGGTGCGTCTTCGACGACGAGCACAGCCATAGCATCCGCTGCTCCCTCAACAACAATTGGAAATACGAGTACACCAGGAGGAGGTGGTGGAGGAGGAGGAGGAGTTGGTGGAGGAGGAGGAGGAGTTGGAGGAAGTAGTAGTGTTGGTGGTGGTGGGGCGGGACATATAGTTCTCGCCTCTCCATTCACAGCTACCACAGTGCCCACTCTGCCTGCCTTGGCCACATCGACGGTCCATCCCGCCGGGGTGGCCCCCGCCCTCAACAACAAGTCATTGACTGCCAATCCTCTGGTGAACGTGAATGGGTCCACGTTGTGTCATCCGCCGTCATCTCTGCAGCATCTTGTCAAGTCCGAGCCTTGTGCTACAGCAGCAACAACAACAGCGGCCACTCAGGAACAGCAGCAGCCCGCCGGGGGTGTTGGTGGGGTGGGTGTGGTTGGTGGTGTGAGTGGTGTTGTTGTAGGTGGTGGTGGTGGGAGTGTTTGTGCAGTGGGGGAGAAGGAGACCGTCGGTTCTCGTTCCGATGACGAGGACGATGATGTGGGTGGCTCTAAATTGGAATTGGAATTACAGTTCGCGGGCATTGGCAACGAGCACGTGGAATTGGATTTGGAGGAGGACGGCGGTGTGGGGGGAGTCGGTGGGATTGGTGGTTCGGCGGCGGGCTGTGTCACGGGGGCGGATGGTCCGTTGGCGGCGGCGGCGGCGACGGACGAAGAGTTGGATGGGGACGACGGAAAGACAGCAGTGGAGTGCACGGAAGTGATAGTCCCGGATCAAACTTTTGTGGAAAAATGTTTGTTCTACACGACGGCCTTTTTTATTCTGCTGGCCGTGTTCAGCCTGTTTGCATTCCTCTTCCTGGTGCCTTTTGTTATTGACCCGGCCTTTACTACCATCTTTATGGAGTTTGATCCCGAGCCGGCCTTTTGCGTCACCGTCTCCAATGACGTCCTGCAGGGCCAGTCTAACTGTAGTTGGACGTCGTGTCGTGAGGGTTGCACTCGTGAGGTGTTCCAGTGTACCCAGATCAAAGTGAACTATCGAAAGGCAAGGGGGCCTCCACTGATAGGGGAGCTCTCGTCCTACACGTCACAGACTGGGTCCGACGTCAGATTACGCGACGGGGGCTCATTCAGTACCAATAATAATAATATGAATACTATTAATAATAATTATAATACTAATAATAATAATTATTACAGTAACAATCATAACAATGTGAACAATAATAATAATAATATACACAATGTGAACAGTCCCGGACAGCCATTCAGTAATAATAATAAGAATCAGAATAAACACTCACATCATCAACAGTCGACTAGCTCCTCCAGTCCCAATAATCATTTAGCGTTAAAGTATAGCAATCAGAATGGAGGAGGAGGTGGGGTGGGAGGGAATGTGGGGAATAGTGGTAGTGCTAATCAACACAACAAGAAACGGAAACACAAAGTGGGTGGCAGTGAATTACGAACAAACAGTGTCAACGGAGACGGACTCAGCAACAACGGTGTCTACTCTCACGGACACAACTCGCACAAAAAGCTAGACGAATGGGACTTTATGGGGGCGCACTTGTACCCAAACGTCAAGGGCTGCGGCTACCCACCCAAACTCATCTGCTCGAAATTCTTCGAGGATCACGGGGAAGTCGGAACGAATTTCAGCTGCTTCTATAGTAAAGTGGATCCAGCATTGGTGGTAACGAACTTTGACATGACACGCGTCATTCTTGATCTCATCTACTCCATGGCCATCCCAATCCCTAGCTTCATCATTTCCGTCGTCTACCTAATTTTTGCCTACTTCAGAATTTATAACACAGACTCTGCTTCGCCCAGCTCTCAAACTGCCAACGCAAATGTCGTCAACGTATCCTCGACGAATAATAATATTCAGGCTGCAGGCAGTCATCAGGGTGGCTCTTCGGAGCCCGACGGTGAAACGTCCCTCTCGGCTGACGAGAAGACTCGTATCATTCAACGATCCACGTCCAGAGGGCTCAATGCTGTCACGCTCACAGATAAACTTATGCCCAATTCCGGCAAAGCCATTCATTCACAAGTCATCGAAATGAATGATCTCGCTCCGCAACTTCATCAGTCTGCCGATGGTGATCTACTCCTTCCACGAAGAAACAACCGAGCCCCCGAGCGGAATGGACCAACCAACCCTGCTGCCAAAAATAAGGGGTACCCACATGCAATCACTATTTCATATTCTAATAATCATTATTCCTAAATATAAATAATATTTCCATCTTATATTTAATATTATATTACAAATATACCTAATAATTTGTACTTGGCAGTATCAACAATATTATTATCCATACCATTCTAACAGTCAATCCAGTCATTCGTTGTCTCGAATCTGAGATAGCGTAAAATTCTCTCGCTAACACTCTACTCTCATCTGCCCGCAGTTTTAGCCTTTCTCCTAGTTCTACTATAGGCTCTCAATATTGCTCGGACCATTTCGAACAAGAAAATTTTAATTCCAATTAAATAATAAAATTGAAGTAAATGAAACATTTTGGTTATGAAATAATTATTTCAAATGAAATGAAATCAATAAGATAAATGCCTTTTTTTCGTATTGATGATAATAAAATATCACCACCAAAACCAAAAAATGTAGAAAGTACATAGTAAACTACAGATTCATTCATTGAACAAGTCTGATATCTACTGTTCTCGCATCTGCCTATATTTTTCCTTGCATTTATAAAATATTTCAATTAGACGGCCATCAACGGACATTTTGATCCATTCTTGCCAGCTAACCGGAAATTTCTACTTGAAACCCAACTATTAAACAAATGTATATTTGAAATATCAATGTTTTACATAGTGAAACGATATTGCTTTGCCATTTTATAAAAACAAACATAAACAAATATGGTTTATTTTCTTCAAGTGAATCAATTGAACGACATTAGCATTGATGTATTTACTGTGTATTTTTTAACATTCTCGCCCAAATTCTGTGATAAAATTTGAAATGGTCCGAGCACAACTCTCAGACTCGTCTTGCCTGCAGTCTGCGAG
>JABASC010005418.1:0-10238 GCA_019776185.1 Plutomurus gul
CCAGGCAAAAACAAAATGATACTTCAGACTTTACACAGCAGTAGAACACAAATACAGATACGCACACGTGGGCAGCTCATGTCAAACGAAAGCCAAATCAAAATACATGTTCCATACAGCACACATTATGGACTAACATAGAAATTGTACACAGTGCGTGTACGTACGTACACTTTTGAGAATTGAACGGAACTTGTGAAACTATGTACGCATACTACCCTTGTAAAGTATGTAGACATTGTATGAGGACAAGTATATAGTGACAGTGTGTGTGAGTAGATTGTTGTAGTGCAATGTAGACATTTCCCTGACGAACTACTTTATCTGATTAGGTTGGAAACATCTGACAGTCTCAGTGTGTACACGAGATCTAGCACAGAGCATAACGACCAGGGAGCACACGACGGACGCTCATTCACTTATTCATTCATACCTACTTCAGAGCACATTAAGAATTCATGCTCTCCTCTCTTCGACACACTCTCTCACTCATTCACAACTTTACTTACTTTTCTTTACTTTTAAATTACAACCATGCAGTCGCTCGCTCGGCTACAAGTCCATTCAAACAGAGATCCGTTTACGTCGTCTTTTCCTGTCCTGCCAGCTCTTTTCCTCATCATTCTCGTCGCATTCTCATTTCCTCTGTACATACACTGGCACTGTAGTCACTCCTTGTTCTTATATAGCTCACATGATGTAGAAAAAGGTATTCTATTCACATCTCGGTCGGTGTGGATGTAGCATTAAGAAAAGCACAGGGACAAGGAATATATTACATGTACAATAGTAAAGTCTTCCTCTCTCTTTCTCTCTCCAAAGATATATTTATCTTCCTTCCTCTAGAGTTTCAACATATGCACGCAAAAGAAAATTGTCTGCACCAGTAGCTGTGCAGTATATGTACTATGCATATACATGTGAGTTGAGCATGCATGTTTGAAACTTCTTTTCCTTTCATACTATTTTCTTTAGTGTTCCGCTCTCTCTGTCTCTCTCTCTCTCTCTCTCTCTCTCTCTCTCCAAGACCAGCTAAGCTCTAAGCCGAGTGAAGCCAGTACACTACCTAATGCAGTCTTATTGTAAATACAGGCTACAGGCCTTGATCCGTCTGTCTGCACTGTACATGTATAATAGTCACTGTAGTGACTGGAGGAAAATACTAAATAACTAACAAGTGAATAATAAGAGCAGTAGAACAGAACATACTCCATGACCCGTGGCTAGTAAATGCTCTTGCTTTGCTCCTACTACCCACCGACAGACTTCAAGTCACAGATTCTAAAGCTCTTCCCTATATTTTCCTCAGTAACTTTACTTCTCTGTTTAATAAATAGTACTGCAGATGGTAGAGCAAAGGATCTGGATGTGAGCTGGATGACCCTGTAGTTTCGAACCATAGAGTACACGGCGGTGAGTTGGCCAGGCCACTGCCCCATGTTTTGGCTTGCCTTTAATACGACTACTACTGCTGCTAACTCCCGACTTTAAATGAAACTACTATGTACAGTGCAGAATGTAGTAGGGGCTGCAAATATGCTATGGCGTGGCTATTAAATTACTTGAATAGGAAGCCTTAAGGTATAGGTTTACATAATGCATTACGTAACACAATGTTCAAAGTTTCCAGTCTACCGTCCGTCTTTCACGGCTAATAAACTTCAAACCTGATGAGCTCTCTATTTGATCCTTAGTATGTGGAAAGATGCTTATAAGTTCCTTTCACACTCCCTAATAAAACTAACGACAACTTTGCACAAATCTACTGTAGTGCGCATACTATACTACTACTGCGGTGTCGTAGTCATACCCTGCGGGGTCGTCACACTGCTACTGTTTCATCAACTCCACGTAAACGTACTACCAATCATCGGGGAAAATAATTGTCAGAAAGCTGACTAACTCTCTGCAGACAGGAAGAACTAGCATCCGCTTTATTTTCATTGACTCAACTATCTGCACCACAGAGAGACTCGGCTAGAGAAATAGCATGTGGTGATCTGTCTGATTTAAGCCAACGAAATCCATATATTATTTGCTTTAGGATTTACCCTAGTAGTACTAAGTACCAGTAGAGTAACCAAAGGAAAGCTATAATGCTTATGACATGAACCCAGTCACCATTACAGTCAACAGTGCACCCATTCATAATACAGCACAGTATACACACCCTCTCATCCCTTGTGGCTATACTTTATTATACGTATTCAGAAATAGCACTTCATACATGTAGGGATTGCACACACATTACATAACTAGTGGTAATACATTTACATCAGTCACAAATACAATTTACACTCGTATATCTGTAGAACAGGCCAAGTCAGGCCACGACTCCCCATTTCGATCTTGTTATTCATTGCATTTCCTAGAGAGTACCGAAACGACTCATCATAATACCATCACCAACGCCATCATTTCCCTGACATCATTTCACTGTATTTGTGCACTGACTGCTCTATCTTCTACCAACTAGTAAGTCCTCTTCCCTTCACTTCCTGGCAAGTGTAAGTAAACCGTTGTGGGGATAATGAACAGAGAGACTGATGACACAGGCTTTCCAGTCATTTGTGTTGTACTGCACATGTACATTATATATAGGGCGACTGCAATATGGATGGCTCTTGGAAACGTATACGCTCATTTACGTAACAAAGGAAGTGGAACAGTAGTGAATAAAAAGTGAGATCAGAGAAAGCACACGCGACAAGTCCATATAGGAAATCGAAGTAATTTAAGGCCAGCGAGATGAAACAACGGGCTTTATTGCTAAGTCTCGGGCTTAAGTGCACAAACCTTAACAAAGCAAATTAGTAAGACAAGCTTGATGGCAACTGCTGTCTCTTTCCATCTCTTTCTCTTTCTCTGGTCAGAGAGTTTCGCCTTGACGTAACGTTGACTGAATGAGTAAAAACCTCAAGAAAGGCTCCCACTAATGTAACAACAAATGGGCGACCCGTGATGAGCATTCGAACTTTGACTCCAACTTTCCCATTGTGCCACACTACCCACTAAGCCTCAGCCGTGACAGAGCCCAGCCAAGAGTAAACAAATCTTCTTTACTATAACAAACAACAAACTGACGATGGGAGTGAAGTGCATTCTCTCACTCACAGTAACAGTGTGCAACTTCCAGAGAGAGAGAGAGAGAGAGAGAGAAAGATCTGCAAAAGTTACCACGACATGCTGATCCTCACTTGGAAACACTGTGCACGGAGGAGAGGAGGTGGTGGTGGCTGAGCCGGAAGAAAACAACAATGATATTTGTCTAGCGAAACAAAGGAAATGGAAATACTCATCGATTCATGAATGAAGGTAACCTCAGAGGGAGTTACTATATATGCGCCCAGCTAGCAGTCCATGAATGCAATTCGTAAAAACGCATGAGTAATAATATACACGAATTCAGGGTACACTGCGCCCAACCCCATTAAACATATTCTTTTGCAGAAAATAACGAGAGAGAAGACTTTTTTTTGGCCACGATCCCTAACCGATTTCAGTTGAACTGTTGTGTGAGCAAGAGTTGTACATACGATTAAAGTAGTAGTAGTTGTAGTAGTAGCACTATTACATGCATAGATGTGCGTTGTTTAATTTAAGGAAATGTAGACATGGCCATGCCCTCAAACAGAGGCACAAGCCAAGACAGCAACAGATCGTGAACCCATATGAAAGCAACCGAAACCGACCAACTAGCTCTGCATAATGTAGTAGTAGGAAGTGTAAATGGAAGGATGGACTTCTACTACTGCTGTAAACTGGATCTTCTTACTTAAAAACACAAGTTGAATGCAGAATTGCACTCTCTTAAAACGTAACATGAATATTATGCCAAGAAGCAGATACATGAATACACACAAGCCGCAATTTCTCACTTCACCAAATAGATAAATATATTATTACAGGCTCACACGTACCTACATACATATATGAAAAATTATCCGTACATATTTATCTTTGCCAATAGAATGTAAATAAATGCACAGATAATATACTGCATTGTAAAGGTACAAAGAACAGATAAGATATTCCTCAGATCGCACTGAACACATTTATTACAAGAAAAAGCAAACTAAAGTAACGCCTACCCCAGCTACTGTCTAAGGAACCAAGCAATGAACTCTTTGGGCCAAGAGACGTGTTTAGGTATGTTGTCTATACCCATCTCTTATTCTCTCTCACATGAGAGATCTCCCTTGTGAACTCATCCTGTGTTCATTCTCTGCTCATTTTGTGTCTACCACGATGATGTGAAGAAAAGATAGAGCACAGGATCAGAATCTGCACTGCGGGTACGTGCACTCTCTCGTCTACACACTCACAGAGAACAGATATTAAACCAAGTTGCTACTTCACTTCTACGTATTTATTTCAAAGATATAAATAGACAAGTCAAAGAGTAGAACAACAATTTATACACCATCGTTATCCATGGACAACTTCAACAAGCCTTCCCTCAAAATCGTATTTTTAATAAACATATTTGACACGTTGTCATTAAAATTTTGCTTGTATAAATTGCTTTTGCAAATTCAATACATAATTCAGCATTTACTGTCTGTGCCTGTGTATAATTAATTTCATGTATTTTCGGAAACCCTACAATAATAATTATTATTGCAGCTTTGCAAAGTTGCCACGTCTAAGGATAACTCCTTGTAAGCAAACAAGCAAAAGGAGAGCTGCATGTGTTCTGGATGAATCATTTTAGTTTTGTCGGAATTACTACTGAATTAGCATGCCAAATTGTTTGCACGAGTCAACAACTTGTATCTGTTCTCTGCGGTGCGGTTGTCGTGTACAGAAATGCAAACACCGGAGTTTATTTAGATAACGAAGACTGCATTTATTACGTAGTTATTTAATCATACTATTTACTATACATATATACATATACTAGGTATACACATTCCTACAAAAGTATTTACTCACGTCATTGTTTCATCAAACATGTAATCTCCCACGCAAATGTCGTATGACCACATTCCACAAGGTTTTTCAATAAAAATAACGACAGGAAATACACAATCGTGCAATACACTTACCCCCACAAAAAACAATACTATTTTTCTTCGCAGTAAATGGCCAGTTGAAAACTACTACTTAGCCAAAGTACAGCATTTGCACTCATTTTGACTTTACTACGATATACGATATGCTACTGTGTATGTATAGATTCAATGGTAAACCCAGGAATGAACATTTATGAGAGCATCCACACAGGTCAGATTATCAGATTGCCTCCTCCTTCTCATGGCATGCAACAGCAGTCAAGCCTGGCCTGGCTTCTGGAGACGCTTGGTCTTGTCACGTTATCAAATAATGAGAACAAGAAATATTAAATGTAATGTGTGGCTGGGCTCTATGTAATTTTGCGAGACGTTATCAATATACGCATAAAGGAACGCTTGTGGTAAATACCAATTAACCAATAACTAAAACCACAACAGTGACAAGCCGAAAATACTAACCAAGTGTCAAGTCAGAAACGTGCATGCTGAAGTTACTTCATTATAGTACTCTATTTACATATTATATATTAATACCAATGTAATATTCAAAATTACCCCACCATAATAATATGTACAGATAGTTGGTAACTTTAGGCTTCCTTATATTTATTTGGAATGCCGAGAACTCATAATGACTCATTCTACACAGCAGAGAATTAAAGCTCACGCCACTTCTCCACTTACTATTCCACCATTTCCTATGTTCGTTTCGTGTAAAGTTGCTACTTAACGTCATTTCTCCGAAAGAACCATTATGAAAGACTGGCGCCATAATCTGAACCTTATTTACTAGTACATGGTATACATAACGATGTATATAGCGGTGTGAATGAAATTGAAATTGAATAAGGGAGCTTAGTGGAGGAAACAATAGTAAATAAAACGATTGCCAATGTCATTCATTCAATGGATCTGACTATCAGTGGAAGAATGTATCCAAGTCTACTAAATTCTAAACAAAAACAGCTGCTGCTGCCACGTTCATGCAGATGGATAATACATACAAATCATAGAAGCAGAGCACACACCTTGTTCCATCAGAATTGAATTGCACGTAGAGCACACACACACACAATGGAGCCGATTGCATGTGTATCACTACTACTACATACATGTAACAATACAGACACAGACTATGTACTTTGCGCATGCATGTTTTATCCTACTAGTAGTAACAACAACTAGTAAGTATATAGGTATTATGCATATTTCGCGTCGTAAGTACGGATCGTCGGTAACTGTTCCATGTGTGCAGCCTGTATTATTACATCCGTGTATATTAGCTTGTTTGTGTACGAGGATTTAGATATGCAAGAGGATCATGCAATGCAGTAATGCACATGCTACTGTATCTGTATCATTATTTCGTTCTATTATTATCTCCACATCCTACGCTCATGCTACTTTCTCAGAAAACCTCTCCAAGCTCTCATTCGAACGGCTGGCTACCATTTCCGATTCTCCGAAAAGGTTTTATACTTATATATTAACTTATGTCTTGTGTATAAAGTGCAGTACGTACTAAGCGGATTACATATTGCGAAATAGTAATAGTGTACAGTCCTTGGTTAGTTTCTGTGCAATACCGTTTGCCTTGAGAAAGCATAATTTATTCGAGCGCTGAAATCATCAAAGTCCCACTGAAATCAGTTAAACTAATCGAGTGTTCACGAGATGATAAAAATCACGGAGGGTTATAAAATAAACGAGACTGATGGAAAAGTACAATTTATGTATATAACTACATGTACGATCGGTTCACATACGACTCTTATTCATGCATTCAATTCAGCCTATGGAAATTTCCATCTTTCTTATTCCTGGGAACTTTAACCTGAGAGCAGAAAGGACGGAAGTACTTCAAAGCAAAGCACGTCATGTGAAATGTATTGACATCTTCAAAATTATATTCTTTGTTGGACACGTCCTTCGTGATCTGTCACTTTTTATCATCAGTCATGAACTCTGAGAGTAATAAATATTCTATCGATAATGCGATAACTGATCATAAGTCTTCGTTTGCGTTTAAGGTAGGACCAAAAAGATTTTTCATTATGAAAATAATTGCATTATTTTTTCACTGTGAATTATAGAAAGGAATTTTACTGTGTAGGTACTGTAAAAGAAAATAACGCGGGAAAACAGTTTTCGAGTCGATCCCACCACTGCCCACTGCAGCAGAATTGTACCTGAAGCTATGATTGTTGATAGGAACGGTGACCAAAGCTGCTAACCATCAGATAAACCACATCCATTGCGTCCACAGAGCTCAATCACCTTAATGGTGACAAATGAGCATCACTGCACGATAGAAACAACTTAATTCTTGCTAGGTGACAACATCTTGTGACGTTCCAACCACCATCACAATCAGTTCGACTTTAGCTTTTGTTAGTAGAACCTCGGGGGAGCAGCTATATTTCACGCAGCAGTGTCCATGAATCAAAACGATTTGGTTGTCCATCCACAATGCCTCGTGTTCAATCTCACTCACAATCACTCAATATAAATAGCTGTAGAGTCTGACAAATTGACAGTTACATTCTCTTTCACTTGTCTTTCAATATTAGATCAATAATATCCAATGTTTAATGTGGCTAAATAATCTTATCATCCCTGTCTTCTGTGAAACTCATCAATTGATAACGGGGAGAAAAAATTGAAAAAATCCCATCAACTATATATATACTTACATATGTACATATGTTATGCAATGACTCATAATGTCCATAACCTCTTACGTAATTTAGAAAGAGAGGAAATCCAATATTCACTGGAGATATGGACTTGTAAATAACCTATTTACATAGAATGAGTTTAAGTATGGAAAAGGGAACGATCTCTGTCCAACTTACTCTAAATTCCATTACATTACCAATTACTTAAGTAGAGCGTGGGCGTACATAGAAATATTTATGTTCACATTGCAACTTATCATATTCCCTGGATCGACACCATTAATAAAATCCGTCATTCATCTATTCCGAGAGCACGCACGCGTAAAACAATTAAACCTATTTCCCAAACTGTGAGTCCACTGTGAATGTACACACACAAAGTGAATTAAATGACGTAAGTACATTTTGTGTTCATTCAAATTCCTTCTTATAACAAAGCATGCTGATGTACTACCACACGTCAGAATTTCCATCTTAATCCTGAACATGTAAAGTGCTTTATGTGTGCATTAATTTTATTAGGTAAATATTTACAGCAAAATATTAACTAAAACCTTGTGTAATCTGAATCTCCGTTCGCATTTATATATTTATTTGCCATCTCTCCGCTGTCCTAAATCCACGAACACTAAAACCAACAACCCGCCCACGTAATGAGCTTACGTAGAAGAAAAAGAAGATTATTATACAGTGGACTCATAACTTGAGCAATTACTCATAATCATGTTCACAGTAAATACCTCGATATTTGCATACATGAATATACAAATATCCATTAGCAAGAGAGCGGGGAAAGACATGGGGATAAGATTTTAGCCAACATTCGTCGTTCTCTCCCTACACAACCTATCAAAACATGATTAAGCCCCTGTACTCAGCATACCAGGGTGTTGACTTTAGATTTGAAATAAGTAATGATAATTCCATTTGTGCATGAGAGCACCTTCAATGTATGTATGTATATGAATGAGAGCAGTAGACGCACGACAACAATACACATTAAGTAAAATACCTACCTGATACAAAGCCAACTAATATCACAATATATGCACAAGCAGGCATTAGCTCACTTTGTCCTTTTACAATGCCCATTATCGTTCACTTCTGCCATTTGAATGCTACACCATTTTCCAGCAGTTAAATTCAACTGTATCATGAACCCATATGTCCACGTTCTCTCTTTCTCTCTCGTCCTTATTATTATTACATTGTACAGAAAGTCTATGGCAATAACAGGGTGGTTGTTTCTCGTGCAACGAATGACATAATGTTTCAACGGAGAAACCAAAAGTGCAAAGTTTCGGCAAACAATAGCACTGGGTGTAAAACAGCTTTCTCGTACTATTATACTTCCCAAGTGCGTTTGAAATAAGTAAAGAGGCTAATAAGGTAATGCTGCTACAACAACAGAGAACTGAAAGTGGAAACCCCTTGAGAGCTCATTCTCTCTCGTCTATAAATTATTTCACTGTGAAACTTACTTTATACTCGTGTATCATCAATCAGCAACTTTGTTTCATATACGTAATGACTGTTGCCAACACAAGTTCGTGGATTTTCATGTTCAAAGCATCTAGAGAATGAGAGAAAGAAAAAGTCGAACGGAGAGTTATATTTATAATACGCTAAGAAAGCCGAAGCTAATGGTATGGTAGTAGTATCTTAACCCAAGTCTGGTTTAACATATCATTGTATTGAGTAACATATGGTTTATATATTGGCACGACTTAAGAATGAATACATTAACGAAGTCATACATCAGCGAACAATGCCACCGAAACAAACAAAACCCATCTCGAGCCGAGAAGCCAACTTCTGGTTTCTTAATTCTGTCATTATTGTAAACAATAGCTTCGAAATCGAGCCAATTTTTCCCGAATATTCTGCTTATCGTCACCAATCATGTGTGTGAGAACGTAATCAGATTGGCCATGCCTCATGGTCATAAATAAACGAGTGATATTTCGCTTTTCGGTGAACGCATGTCTATGCCGATTATGGGGCAAGAACACTTCGGATCTGGCTGTACTCGTCACTGGTTGTCAGACAAAAGCACGCCGAAATGCAGACTATTACTTGGAAGTAGGTATTCGATTTTGTAATTCAATCAAAAATTCTTTAATGGTTCTTTCGTGTTCGTCCACTCAATGTCAATCACTCGCTTTATTGTAATCAGGCAAGCAAAATTCAGTATCCACTACAGCTCTGTCGTAGTCCAGGAGCACGGTAGTTCGATATTTAAAAAAAAAGTGCTTAATGTGAAAAAGGCTTTCATATATTTGGTGCAGACACGATATCTATGAGCAGATAAAAACAATCATGTATCTTATATTGAGAGTTGTACACTTGTTCCTTAACTTTTAATCGTGCGTTCACAATTGAAAAACCAAACGCACGACAGCACATGCTACATGAACATTAACTGTATTTGAGATAGTGCAGAGTTACATCTTACATCGTATTGATAATTGCAGAGAAAACTTTATTTTGAGCAGTTTTCTTTAAATACAGTTTCACACTACTTAATTCCTGCTTCTGAATTGTT
>JABASC010005419.1:0-10237 GCA_019776185.1 Plutomurus gul
GCGTAGTTAACTCTTCTAGATGTTCCTCTTGGTTTTCACCAACTCGTAAAAATGCAGTCGATTTTAAGTCCATAAAAATGATAAACACGGAAAAACGTGACTTTTCTTAGTGTCAGTAAATCAGGAACACTAATTTAAGTTAATTTTATTCGTTTCACAACACAACACTAACATGTATAAAGGTATAAGTATTGCATGAATTAGAAAAATCCAAAATTATTCGAATCACGTTCGAAAGTTTTTACCACAATGTACCATTACCCGATTTAACTTTATTGTTGAAAGTGGGGAAATGATTGAAAATAATTGACAAAATGTCAAAATGACGTGCTAATGCTATTGTTTCAATGACGAGCATACTATCCAGTTTTGAAACCACCTGCGAATATGTTTTCTCCCCTCCACTTGAATTGTAAATTTACACTGCAAGCATTTTGCAAAAATGAATGTTCATGTGTCACCGTTACAACCATTATTATGCGTAAAACCTCATACATTTTTGGGATGCGTCCCTGGATCTGAAGAACTGCATCATCATTGGATGTAAGGATAATATATAAGTGTTGATAAAATAAGACTACATATTACATATATATACTTTATCTAAATATATAAGTATATTGTAAACAAATGCATCTAATTGCAAGTACGCAGATATTGCGAAATCCATTGAGAATTTTTTTGAGCCCTTCTTAAACTAAATATTATTAATACAACAGTTTTTTGTCGATATTGTGGTTTAACACTAAAAGAGTATATAAAGCATGACGTATAATTGTATATAATACTTATAATGCCTGGAACTCATAAAATTTTTTATGAAGTTTTATCACACGGATTCAAGGCCAACGGACACGTGAATTCCCTCAAGGTAGTAGCAATTAACTTACTTTATCTACTATAATAATGCATATTTAATACAATGACGTGTGTAACGCCCACTTCTTTGATGCAAACTGTGTAAAGAGAGTACCTTTGCTTTTCTCACTTGTTTCATCCACTAGATTTGATTCAGCTGTATTACCTAATGTCTAGTGGAAAGAAGAGCATGTGATTGACGGCTTACGTCCTCAAAGAAGCAATTAACAAGAACTGTTATGAATCTGCATGCGGTGATAACAAATTAGCGAACACACAGCGTATGAATTTACATACCTAGGAGAGAGTCGATACTCACACTCAAATCAATTAAAAAGAAGTAATTTGGACGAAGGAAATAAATATTCTCATTTTGTGTGTCAAGTGTTCCTACTGTTCCAAGCAAATTTATTCGAAAGAAAATTGGATCAAACCGACGTCTGTGTGTTTCTGTTTCATGAACTCTTTGTGCAACAACGTCATTGCAATCTGAAACTCGGATAAAGCATTCGGCTCGTGCGCATTTTGTTTGTAAGCATAATGATACACTTTTCTGACTCGTTTCTGAAATGCATTCTGCAAATTGTAGAATGCATGTTGGTGCACAAATACGTTGCAGTGATGTAATTATAACCTGTAGGACCATCCCTACTTTTCTACAAAAGTTTGCTAATTTTCGCTTGTAAAACTTAAAAAAAGTGAAGGCTTTTGGTCCCAGCGCCCGGCCTTTTTGCGCCACAGGGTTGGCATGTGCATTTTAATTAAACGCTCTTATATACGACACGCAGTCATTAGTTTCAGTAACATTAATTATTCCAGGCTAAGTAAAACAGCACAGTGCCAATTTTAGTTTTAGATATCACAGCGACAACTTATGAATGACACCACAAAAATGCTGTTGCACAAATACATGTACGTAATACTTACTCAGTTTCAATGTGCAACGAAAATTCATTAGTTTGAGCATTTTGTGTCACTGGCAAGCATCTTTATTTAACTTGATGATGGGGCACAATTTTGTATGCTATGCACCCCCCTAATTTACTCAAATGCAAGACAATGAATGAAAATTATTTAGCCGACAGACAGAAACGTTGTTTTAGTTTAAAGAACTGTGAAAAATCGGTAAATCACAACTTTTTCAATTTTTATAGTTTTTTTGCACACTAAACAATAAGCGGCAGCTGGAAATTTTATGTTCTTCTTTATGAGTATTCACGCTATCCGCTGTGTAATGAAATGAGGCTAACCAACTATGCAATTGTAGGTACATAAAATTTCTTTGAGGGAACATAAAAATCAACATCAAAGAGCGAGTCCTTGTTATGTTGTTAATAATAAAAACAATATTGGCGTTTGCTGTCAAATGCTGTCAGTGTTGTTTATTGTGCAACATTTGTATCAAAATTTTGCTAAAAACATGTAAGCGCTTATTCGGAATGACTTGCTGTCTACACAAACGCGGTATTAAATGCGTGCAGACACGTAGCCACCAGTTATTCTAATACTTAAACATTACACGTATGTACCCTACAAAATACTTGGGAAACGATTGACGAAGACTCAAAGTATATGATAAAGTCCGTTTATCTCCGTCGTGACGTGCGTAGCGTAATACTCATTGTCAGCACTCATCCTTCATTCATTATATACACATATTTATACATTTAGCTACTGCTATTTCGTATAACCATGTTGTTGAGAGATTAGTATAATTAGAGTGTATAGAGTATGGTTAAGTATAATTATATAAGGTAGTGGGATACGATGGCTGCGGTTTGTTAAACGTACACAAATGGTTAAAATATTATTTGCGGTTTGTATAATTTGTCCATCCATTAGAAAAGATCCAGCAGTCGACGAGTGAAAAATATAGTTAACCATTTGATAAGGCNTGAAAAATATAGTTAACCATTTGATAAGGCTGTCATCTGAAAAACTGCCAACATGGGAGACTGCTGCTGCTACACTAAATATCTGTTTTACGCCGCCGGAATCCTAGCCGCTTACTTCGCACTCAAATATGTGAAAAAATTTCTTTTGGAAAGGAAATTGTAAGGAAATTTTAATTTTTAATTAGTTTAAGTGCATAAAAATTTTAATATATTATTTGAAGAATAAATTCGGATAAAATATGCTGTAATCATGTAGTAAATATCATGTCGAATCGTCTGTTTGTGCTTCTAAAAATGTTTTATTGTACATATTTGCAGAAGTCGATGGGCCAAAACACCGAAAGATGTAGTAATTCTTCATGGATTTGCACCTGCCATCACTTTGCCCAATGCTTCGCCATTTGTTCTAAAAGTTCTTACGTATTTACGGATGGCTAATATTCAGTACAAGGTATATTTACGAGTGTGATCATTCAATAGATACATGTAAGAAGACCTATATAGTTATGATTTCTTTTGAAAAGTAGCTGGACTCCTCAGATGCAATGGGTCCTAAAGGAAAATCTCCATGGATAACGTTGAATGGTGAACATGTGGCGGACAGTCAACTGGCAATTGAATTTCTAAGAAAGTATGTTTTGTCTTTGCCCAAGTTGCTTTTTCAAGGGTTTCAAATTTCCCATCCGGAACCTATTTATTCCACCCACGCGCCATGAGAAACTGGAGAAACGTTTGTTTTAGGAATTTATGCATTCTATTCTTCCAATCACTTTACGTGCTTTAAAGCAGTTATACGGGTTTGGGGGTATGAGAGGTAAGTAAAACGTAACGCACTGCGTATCCATTACGCACTACTCATTGCGTAAAACGTGGTGCTTAAAAGTGCTGTAAAGCGCGTGTGGTTCCTGATTCTCACCATCTCACGTATCTCATTAATATTTTTCCTCCTACCAATGATTCTGCCGGTAGAAACATGGCTTTATCCTGATGAAATTTTTGATTTATGTAAATTTGTGTCTAGAAAATTCGAAAAAAACCTCAACCACACTTACACAACGGAACAATTAGCCATCGGTACAGCAGTTCGTGTCATGCTTGAGGAACACGTATTCTGGTACTTCATTTTATATAAATCAGTTTTAGAATTAATTGCTATTCGAAAATTTACAAAAATAAATTGAAGGGTTTGAAAATTATTCAGGGGGTTAGCTTTGGACAGGTTTAAGTTCACTGGATCGTTAGGCAAAGTTATGAAAGCGAATGCAATCGTCATTTGGCTGGCGCAGTCGTACATTGGCTGTACGTTTATGGGACGAGCAAAAGGCCAAGGCATCGGTCAACACTCAGAAAAAGAAATCGTAGAAATAACCAAAACGGACTTGAGGGCCGTCTCAGCCATATTAGGAAACAAGAAATTTATTCTCGGCGACACTCCTTGTGAAGATGACGCGGCAGTTTTTGGCATGCTGGCACAAACTGTGTGGGGATTGCCTGACTCTCCCTACGAAAAACTTTCAAATGGTTAGAAAAATCGTTAGATCAAATTTATATCTCTTTAAGTATAGACTTGAATGAAAAAATTATATTATAGTAAAATAATTCCATGGAATTGTTGTTTTCAGGTGAACTGAAGAATATCAAAGAGTATTGTATGAGAATGAAGGAGAAATTCTATGCAGATTGGGATTATTGTCTTGCGAAATAAACATATATCCGAATACGAATGCTGAATGTAGTGTTAGTTTAAGGAAAATTGATTGATTGCATGGCTAATTCCTATATTATATAATTATGTTTTTTAATAAAATTCCTTTGACAATTCGAACAGTAGTTCATATCTTGTGGCCTTCGTTATTTATCATCTTTAAATATACCATCGACAGAGGCAATGTTGGTTAAATGGGAATATTGAGATGCATATACATTTATTTACAAGTAGTCATGAAATGTACATGTACAAAATAAACATCTATAGCGAGTTGAAGTGACGGACCAAATCGTTACCTGTCTGTTATCATTATCATTGAATGCAATGATACATGTTTTACAGCTCCTACTATGGAATGTGAAACGAAGGTTGCCCAATAATTTCCGAAATAGTTCCCTAAAGCTTTCACGCACGCTTGAAGTCTCGCGCGCCATCGTTCAACGGAGGTACACATCGATTCCATGGGAAACAGGTCACATTCTCTCACTCCAGTGGATTTCAAAGATTGCAAATCACTATTCGGCACACTCTGCGCTCTGAGTTCTGATCATATGGGATGGTCGAGTGGGTTCAAATCTGGTGATGCCGACGGCCATTCGTCATTTCCAATAAAGTCACGAAAATCACTTTTAGCCACTTTGAACGAATTTTGCCCGACACACTGGAGAGGAGACTTGCTGGAAGGTCTAAGCTTCCCTTCCCCCTCGAGTAGATTGATCCAAGTGGCTTAATAAGGGGCTCTAACACATCCTCCAGGTAGTTTTTCGCACAAACTTGTACATCTTTGCCCCACAAAGTGCACATCGGTCTTTTCCATGTTTAACCCTAACCACAACGGAGACAGGATGGTGAGCTCTGGCTTCTTTCTAACACATACATACGTAGCGTTTTGATTGCTAAATTTTTCTTCAGCTGTAAACATTTTCTCATCGGTGAAAAGTATTTTCTTCACACTTTCTCCCGCGTGCCCACGTACAAGTTTCCGACTACGAATCACCCAATTTTCTACATTACGTTGACTAAGGAAGTGGCAAGTGCCTCGTTTGAAAGCCCTCAAGCGTAGGTCATCCCTCAATGCCCTAACCACAGTTTGATGTGACACGTTCATCTGGTAGATCAATTTCTTTTTCTTTGACTTTGCAGTCTGAGCTGGGGTAATTTAAAAATTGTGGAATTTTTTTATGACGTCATTATGTACCTACTATCTACCAGTAAAGTCAGGAAATAACTTCTGGTTTCTACTATAGCCTACTTTAGGAGAAAAATCGCAAGTCATTTGTATTTACATCTCCAAGCTAACTCCCCATGAACAATCGTGTCCCAATTTGGGGTTATTAACACTTTTCACGTTTACAAAAATCCGTCTCCAAAATATAACTCCCCAGGATTATTATTCCGTAAATTACAGTATTAAGCATGCGCCGAAAAGTACAACTGATTGTGAGTTTGTGAGTGATTGTGAGTATAGCCATTACCTTTAGGATCGTATCTTTTCAAGCTTTCCAAGCACTTAATACTGTAAATTCGTAATCAAACACAGAATCCCCGTACTTAATAATACATTTACATGCGAAATGTACATGATTGGTTTCGGAGCCTCAATGTGTTAGATAAACAGCATAATATGTACACAGTAAGTACGCAGAGAGTGCATACATACCGTGTACTATAAAGTATATATACATATATTTATAGTTTGCCAGTAATTCCGTGTGAGAGATAAGATAAATTCAAAATGAGTTCATAGTTATGTGTGCACACTTGCACGTAGCTAACAACTAACTAACGAGTCAAATATTATGAAATAACACATCGAACTGACATTTGAGACTAATCTGGACTGGACATGACTGTCTGCCTACTGCCACTGCATATAATGTGTGTACTATGCTCTACGGTGCACCGTATACACTCGTATAAATGATTGTGTTCAAAAATAATCTCAAAACAAAATAATAAATGGACACCGACACAAAATTATTGAAGAAGAGTGTACACAGACGTGAACCCAGATTATTTTGATAATCTGGATCCGAGTGCCTTGACTCGTGGTTGTGCTCCTCACTCACATCCGCCTTCCATCATACCATAGTAATAAAGTATCAATATTTAGAGGAACCAGTAACCAGTGCATGGTCTTTTTACGTATACCTACCTGCACGTATATTATTCAGAAATCGAAATACACTTTCAATTTTTTGAAAGACTGAAAATCAAACGGTAGTAAAAATGGAAACTGTAAAAGACTGCATCCGAAAATTCTTCAAGAATTACTCCTCGATCATTTTGGTGACAGGCGGTGGAATCTGGATTACAACAAAGGTTGTGCACGCTGCAATCGACTACAGAAACAGTATCAAGCGAAAACAAATGCTGTGCGTTTCTTTTACTTGTAACAATAAAAATTGCATCTTGATAAGTACGATGGATTTTAAAAGGCCTGTGATTTAACTACAGTGAGACATGGGAGAGTAGTCCAAAAGATGTTGTTATCATGCATGCCATTAGCAGAGGGAAAACCGCTCCAAATACATCGCCGTTTGTTATTAAATTGGAAACTTACCTGAGAATGACAAATATTCCTTACCAAGTATACACAAATACATTCGTGATTCTGACGCATTCCATCCTTAATTTTATACAATTCTTCAATTTTATGTTCAGTTTTTATCTCAATTTTGTGTATTGCAGATAGACCATACATGCCCTTACGGTCCGAATGCGAAAACTCCTTGGATCACACTCAATGGACAGCATATGGCAGACTCACAGTTAATTATCGAGCATCTAGGACGGTAATAAAATACCTGCCGATGGATTTCCCTTAATATCCCAAATTCCAAACTTAAGATTTAGCCTTATTAAGTCCTTTGGGGTTTGATTTTGAATATAGGAAATTCTCAAAAACAATTGGACACTACAGTACTGAAGAGAGAGCTATTGCAAGAGCTGTGAGAATTATGATGGATGAACATTTTTATTGGTACTGGTGTTTGTTTGAACACTTTAAAAATTTGCATTGAATTGTTTTAGTGATTTTAATTAATTTTTTTAATTGAATCAATGCTTCTTTTATAATTCAACAGGGGTCTAGGGTTGTGGCGCTATGTCTACAGCGAAGGCATTGGATTAAACGAAATTAATGCCCTGCCCCCACGACAGCTGCAAGTATTTTACAAAATGGCCAACAAAAGGGTTAAGACGAATGCATGGATTCAAGGCACGGGCCGACACGATAAAGAAACGGTTCTGGAAATTATGAAAGAAAATTTACGCGCCCTTTCTGCAATTATCGGCACAAGAAAATTTCTATTAGGGGATGAGCCTTGTGAAGAAGATTGTGCAGTTTTCGGATTCCTAAGTCAGGTTCTGTGGTGTGCCCCGTCATCACCTTACAATGCACTTTTGACAGGTAATCATGCTCCACAAACTCGTTAACCAAGTGGTGAGTAAATAAATATTTTAAGAGTAATTGTTATTGTTTTTCTAAATGACTTAACAGAGGAGCTTACAAATCTTCAGACTTACTGTATTCTGATGAAGGAAACTTTTTGGCCGGATTGGGAAAAATGTCTAGCAGGAGCAGCTGGAGATCTAATTGAGCAAAAATAAATATTTTCTTTACATTTTTGTAGCAATTTAGACTCTTTTATTGCGTTACTATTACAGATTCAAAGCAAAATTTGCAAGTTAATTGACTTTAGTCAACCAGCCACTATTTTATTATTTATTGTCACTGGTCCATTAGAAGTGCTTAAAGATACTACTTTTCATGTACAATTAACTTAGAAAATATACTAAATAATTCAACGAAGTTCTGCACAAGTCATTTCAATGTAACCTTATTTATCCGGACACTTTTTTCATTATTATTACAAGGTTACAAGGTTACATTTTGCATGATATTGACTCTCGCAGTATAATAAGCATAAAACAGAAAATCTCATTCAAATCGCATAATAGGATGCTGTATTATACTCTGTAATTACATCTATGCATATGAAAAAGAAGTGTGTGTAGCAACAACTTTGTACTGATGGAAACATGTATACAGTGTATCATTCAAATACCACCTTATACACAGTCAAGCACAAGGTCAAACCTCTCACTCATGAGCTACTACTAAAAACAGTATAGAGTGAAGTTTATTATCAGAGAAGAAGCTGGCTGAAGAATAGGGTTCCTCCGGCGTCTATTTGACTGCTTAGACGAAAAAGTGTTGTAGAAGTGAGAGTTGTTAAAAGAATAATTTGTATTTAACGTGTACTAACACCATAATAATTTTCCCGGTGTATTATAGCATAAACACGTAATATTTGCATGAATTAAGCCGAGACAGAATAGAATTCGAATAGAATTCGAAAGGCGAAAAGGTAAGAAATTAAACATTTTTGTGCAATTGCCAATTGAGGGATACTGATGTGAATTGTCATATAGGGTAATATTTCTTCCTGAAAATTGTGAATTTGTAAATTTGATGTAGAATACATAATGGAAAGTTTGAAAAAAGTTGTGCCCAATGTACTGTGGGATTATTCGCCGGCGATTGTCGTTGCAATTGGATCCGGAGGCTTGCTATTGATGCTGAGCAAACTGGGAAATAAATATCTTACTTATTCTGGACAGCAGCGCATGCTGTAAGTTATAAATACTAGAGATAACTATCATGTGGAACTATATATTTAATATGAGGTACTTACACGTGTCGAACAGATTTCATAAAATTTCACTTTAAAATCATATTTTATGAATTGGCAGGAAAAAATGGAAGAATTCGCCTAAAGATGTGGTTATAGTTCATACATTGGAAGTGGGGAAGACTTTACCCAATCCATCCCCCTTTGTGTTGAAACTGGAGACTTACCTGAGAATGGCCAAAATACCTTACCTAGTACGAAAAAACAAATATTCAGAAATATATCCGATTTAGGTTGTAATCAGAGTTCGTCTAATCAATTGACTATGTCCAAAAATGACGACTGTACGTCAATAATCTTTGACAGACAGTGCCCCAAATGATATTGTATATCGTTAATTTAATTTAATATATGAAATACAAACGATTTTTTGTGGATGCTGACGTGAAATACATACAATACGCATGGTTAGTTTGTGCCATTTTTAGACGAGTGCCCCTCAAAATGATTGATGAACTGGCATTTATTGATCTGTGTTGCAAACTCACACGTTTAATTGTTGTATATATAAATGCAGATCGATACGGAATATCCCATGGGGGTACAGGGAAAGACTCCGTGGATTACGCTGAATGGAGAACACTACAGCGACTCTCAGACAATCATTGATTTTCTGGCACAGTAAGTGTAAACAGGGGAACATACAGAGCTAACAATGTACACACGTTTAAAAAATTAAAACATGTGAAAAATTATGCTTTCAGAAAATTTCCTGGCAGAGTTCAAGATAAATACAGCGTTGAACGACACGCAGTAGGAGCAGCAGCCAGACTTCTCATGGACGAGCATTTCTATTGGTAAATTTGCATGAAACATCTATTATTTCGAGGGTCTAAACTTTATGAACTAGTAGTTTTAAAAGGCTATCTGACTTTTGTCAAATTCAATTCAAAAGCTGCCATCTACCAAATGGTGAAATATTCAGAAGATTAAAAAATTAATCAAATCTTTAAAATTGCGGTTTTGTTGTACACATTGGTTTAGGTAGGAAAAGGTATTTTACCTCATTGTCAACCGTTAGGGACGATCCATTAATGACGTCTACAATTTTTGGTCATTTTTTGACCCCCTCCCCCCCC
>JABASC010005420.1:0-10237 GCA_019776185.1 Plutomurus gul
CTCCTAACAGTTTATACTTCTCACCAATGCTACTCGAATATAAAATTCTAACCACCTCTAGCATTTTGCTAAGTTGCCTCTGAACAGAGTTTATAACAGAACATAATCTGTTATTATCTTTCAATATTTATGTTATGCAAACAATTGTATATTACTACCAAATTAAAATATTTTATTGGCCAGATAATTAAAATTATTTTACGAGTTTCATCTTTCACTTTCACTGTTTCACATATTTTATTTGTCATTCACATTTTAAACTGACCCGTGCCCCACTTCCCCCTCATCTGACTACACTTATGTAAATACACATATATCTGCGTGAACCTCTAAATGTAATAGGGATTAGCGTGCTGAATATGAGCATCCTGGCATCATTTTATACGTACTCGTTTTGCTGACCAAAATTACACGGAATAAGTGAAACGCTTAGTTAATTGTCTGCACAATGGACGAAGGGGTAAAAAATTGTTATCACGAGTATTTTTGTCTGCATGTTTAGTTTATATTCCTCATTATGTGAAATACCTTTGATTGGAGACCACAGAAAAAATACGCCATACCATAATATTTCCCATCAATATCCATATAACCTGAACTCCATAGCAATGAATGGTATAATATTGCGTGTACACAACGTGGATGTAATTTGATTGTTTCACATTATTGCTCTTATTTCAGCACATTACACACATTTATGAAAAAAAAAGGTAGACAAGGACACAGGGTGCATCTACAAAAGAGAGCCCAACGAAGGCGAAAAGAGCGGAAGTGACAAAATGAGCATTCCTGAAGCTGCAAAGACAGATGTGATAGGCAGGAAACCCGACGACACTAATGAGGTCACAGTAGAAAAATTTGTGACGTCGGAGCCTACCGAGGGTGTACAAAGTGAGAAAAAACAGTCACAAACAAAAGATGCCGATATATCACAACCTGGCCAAATGGCACTTGCAAATATTTGGAAAACAGCAACAAATTTGAAATGGAAAACTAAAACTGGCGTTCGGGATGTAGTAACCAACGATGTTAATTCGTCAGTGGCAAGTATAATGCCAAGCGTGAGTCATGTTGGAATCTCAAGAACCGACGTGTCTGAAATAGCGGCAAGGCTGTCTGCACATGACCCGAAGCAGGTGAAGAATTTACACGAAAAGGAAGCCCTTGCAAAATTGAGAAAATTAAGGCAGAGTAAATTAGAAGGGCTCTTTGGCGCGCAGTCAGAGATATCATTAAACGCAATGACTAAATCATCATTAACGATGTCATCCGTAATGTCTAAATCATCGTTATTGACGTCAGCCTCAATGTCTTCGCAAAAAAGCCCTGTTGCAAAGAAAAAGCCAAAATCCAGGTTTACGAGAAAAGAAATATTGGCGAAAGCAAAGGATGAGCAACTTCTGAGGACGGGTCTCAAGATCAACGTTTTGGGCAAGGAATACAGAAAAAACAGGGTTGTAAAGGCATTTATGGAATTCCTTAATCCGATAAAGCGTCAACGAGATTTCCTCATTCCGAAAGACAGGGCGGCTTGGCTAGAATTTTTGGTCCAACTGGCCAGAAGAAAAATGAAAATTCAATACCTCTCAAACAAGTTCGTTCAACTTACATTTTTCGTTTCTAATTTTCTATTAAATATGACTCAAAGTGAAAAATGTACTTGAATAATGTGATTATTATCATATTTAATTGTCATAATATACCTAAGAATTATAATTTTCTTGGTAGGGAGTTGAAGAAAGTTATCGTTCGTGCTCGACCAAATCTGGGTACCAAAAAGCAAGCTTACATAAATGACCCAGACTGTCCAGAGTGCTTTTTCTGGAATCAGGAGGAGTTGGGCGAATGGCTTGGTTCTATCGGCTACCCTAACCTGAAGGAGACATTCAAGCTGAATTGCATTGACGGTCGAAGATTGGTGACTGTAGATATAAACGCTCTAAGGCAAATGGGAATGAAATATTTCGACGAAATGAAAGTATATTCTTTTAATTATTAAATAAATTACATTTTGCCCATGAAAATCGTGAAGGTACAGATATAATGGGGGAAATCAAGTATAACTTAACACTTGATTTGATTAAAATATTGAATTATGTATGTAATTATTGTTTATTAAAGTTTGTGGCTTCAAAAATTCGCGAATTACTGGGTCTAACACGTCCGAATATTCTTCGTGCAATCATGCGAATGGTTCCTTTCGAGATGTATCTAAAGAAAAGAGTGCGTAACGGGAAAACGTACGATCTACTAACATTTGAAAAATTCTGTAAAATAAACGGTTTCGACTACAACGCTTTGAAAACAAATAAAAATGCGCTCATTCCATGTACGACGGAAGTTTACGTAGTTCCTACTGGAATCGTCGACGAAGAGGCTGAGAATGAAAGTGACGAAGAAGATGAATTATCAATATTAAACGCTCCAACCGTTGAATTTGTTGTACGAAATTCAGTTGTTCGCAACAAAATCGTTACGCGGATAATCGAGGAGCTTTTAAAACTGACCATAGACGAGTCCAACAGAAGACCTAAAATTGCGGAGGCTCTGAAAGCAGCTCTAGAACTCGGATACGATGAATTGGGCTTTGACAAAGAATATAATTCTAAGGAAAGACTGGAGTTTGCCACGTCTGTGGCTCAGGCACTCATCAGAGAAATGAAAGTCACTGCAATGATTCTAGAAGATATCGATGATTTAGAAAAATACGTAGGGGAGTCCGTGAGTCCGGAGAAAAAGCAATACTTGAAGGAAGTTACACAGGATTTCATGGAGGATGTGCTTCCACTGGCCGCTGCTGTTGCCTTCGGACAGCTCGACTTGGAGACCATCTTTAAACAGACACCTGAATTTGAGGAGCTCATCGATGACGTCATCCAGCGTGCTCAACGAACTCTCCAAAATGAAGAGGAGGACGCTCAATTCCTTGTCACAGAAGCCTACCGAGAGGCTTACAAAGGGTTAAGGAAGCGTGCCTACAATCAGCAAGGACTCGAATTGTACTCAACATCGAAGGAAATTGTCGCTGAATTCCTGGAGGACTTGCTTGGATTTGTCAGTATTATCACCAGATGTAACTTGTCCGAATTTGTCTACGAGGATCAGGAAAAAGACTTGAGTGTTGTCACTAGTGAGATGTCGTTCTGATAACTCATTAATATCAAGGCACATTAAAGCTAATTGTCTTCACGCAGTAAAAGAATACGCACTCGCAATTACTATACTTTCCTTGTTTATTAACAATTTATTTGAAATACGAAATACTTTTTATTTTGTATGGCATAGAGATTGGCATTTAGTAAATAGTTCTTAATAAGTATATAGTAATTATTAATCACACGCGTGCATATGGTGAATGTCCTAAGTATTCACCTTACATTACCCAAACCACCCACCCCGACATATGAAAGTTATGATTGCAATGCAAAATGCAGGTTACAGCAAATTCTTTAATTTATTCTTTAACAGCCTAGTCTTTAATACATGATTTGTTTCTATCTAGTTATTTACCAGCGTAGTTGTTATTAGCTCAATACAAATGCAGTTTGAATAGAACTTAATTTAAATTAAGTGCCTGTTAGTTTATAACACAGAAGCGAAAACTAATATGTACATTATCTGAGATTTCAAACAAATTCTTGTTTAAAGGGGAAATTATAGATTTTCTGTATTAAATCGAACAGAGATGACGAAGCATTCTTGCTTCATTTCGCCTTATTACTACCTATTGATGTTCTAGTCGCATTTCACTCATAAATAATACTTTAAATTCACATGTGAAGTGGTGCATAGTGTATAATATTGTCCGATTTTGTCTTTTGTTTTTCTGGTGCTGCATGCAAAACGAAAAAAGATATATATTTATATACCAAGTTTGTTAAGAGAGGGTATGTGGGAGAAAGTGAAGGATGGATCGATCATTTAGTAGTGTTAGTAGGGTTACTACATTCGTCGTCGTCTCGTGGTGGTGGCTGGTAGTAGTAGTATTTGTATTGTACGTGATGTGATGTTGTGGGTCTGCGTAGGTAGCTAAAGCCTCTAAAGCTGACGTCGAGTCGGTGTGTAGTAGTATAGGTTAGGTTGGTAGACACACAGTGAAAATCGTGTCCTGTCGTAGTAATAGTAGTAGCAGCAGCAGCCAGCGGAAAGAGAAAACTCCGGTCTCACTTTGAACCCGGCTTCAGTCGAGCTTCAACTGGCGTTCTGTATCAGTGACGCTCTCATCACCGGAAAACAGAGCAGGAGGGATGCATTAATTCGCTTACTCTTCTTTCTTCTATCTTTCCAATTGGCAACTTTCTACATTTCCACAGACTTAATTGACTCTTAAAAATAAACTTTTCTACACTAATTAAATTCTCTCATTGTGTGCTTTTGCTCTTTGATTTGGACAGTTGATTGAGGATTCCAACGAACTGTGTTCCTATTTATTTGTTGACAAATAATATTTATTGTTGCTATTTTTAAATGTGGTTGGCGGCAATATAAACTAGTGAACCAACCATTAGATACCGAACAAAGGGTAAATTCGTTAACAAATCACAAATATACGATTACAGTGAATTGGTCTGAAATGTTATAGTAGTGAAAAACGGTTGTTATCTTTGATGGGGTTCGCTTTGTGATTGAAGGAAGGAAGTAAATACTACGAGGAAATTCTGAAGATATCCAATCTATGTCCACTTACAGATAATCGAGAACAAGTACGACTGAGAGGACTGCGAGGAAAAGGAGAACTTGAACGGTCTCCGATCTCAACTAACTGGACAACAAAGACGTACACTAGACTGAATTTTATCAGTTGTTGTATCTGGTTCGTGCTTTTGTTTTAGACACTCTTCATTCGGAAGATAGGAATTGTTCATGTTTTGTGCCCCCTATTCTCTTCATCTTTTAGGTAATATTACATTTTTGAGAAAGTGAAACTTTTTTCATTGATCTTTGTTACTCAACGCTTGACCGTTCTAACCGTTACAAGGCCACTCTTACTTTATTTAGGTAAAAAGTCTTAACTATCAAATCTGCTCAGTTCTTACCTTTGACACGCATACGTACAATGATTTTTTCGGGTTGCAAGTGCAAATTGTAAAACGGTGTGCGTATACTTTCTTTTAAAAAGCAGAATGTTAAATGGAACATAGTCAAATGATTTAAAAAATAATTTCGTTGTACTCACATTTCTAATAAAAGTGAGTGACTACTTTCTTCACACATTATCATCCGTGCAACAAAACGAATTATCAATTATTGGAACCGAACAAAGTTAACGATTATTTAAGCTGTAAAAACAATCTTTGAATATAAGTGAACAGTTCAAAGCTGGCATATTTTTAAATTGAATGTTTTAGCAAAATTCGGGTTCTGGAAGTTTAGCCGTGCAGCATAAAATTGACATTGACGTGTTTTCTGTGGTGACTGTTTATTATTAGATTAATAATTTCTGTGGACCTCAAGTCAACAGAATTTTCTAACCCCAACACTCACTACACAGTGTAAAGACTGTTTCATATACACAAGCACTACCACAAATCAACGAATGGAACTGCTGTGAGTCATAGCACACCAATTTTCTCTTTCGACTGTCGACTTTCCTTGGTAAGCTCTTTCTCCTGTTATAACTGTTTTCTTCTCTTTGTTCGTTGAAATATGGCATCTAGCATACATGCATTTATGATCCTTCTCTTAGCCTAATAATTATATCAATGCATAAAAGTATATACTGCACCCTAACCATATACCGGAGATATATGTATTACTTGTTATATCTATAAATGGTATTGATAGGCTGCGGCTGGCTTCAGTCTGTAATGGTTACTGGTGGTAAATACTACTACTATTGTCAATGCTGCTTGCCTGCGAATTGTAAGTTCTCACAGCGAACAGTGCAGAGATAGATTTACATGTTCTCGTTAAAACTCTTAGTACTAATGGCTCAGATGGTATCCCTAGCTGCCTATTGATATAGAACGTGTCATGGTAAACAGTCGTAAAGAACGTTAGTGGGGAAAATTGAGCGATGTCGTTTCAGGCTAGGAACTATGCGTCACATTTATATCAGCTCAAGTCCCATTCGCTGACTCATTGACATAAACTATCCTCAGCCCGTGCATAATATATAGGTATATGACATAATATTGGTAAGTGGTGGTTCTGCTGGTATGCAGGACTACAATAAAGTTCAGCGATTACAGTAGATATCTGTATTAAGTTAAGAGCATTTTTACATTTTTAATGGAAGACTTGAGAAACTGTGTCTCACAATCTCACGTTTTCCGTTTGGCTTCCAATTCATCATAAAAGAACGGTTTTTCTTCTTGCAATCTTATTCTACATTCTTCTGTGGAATATCTGTTACCTAAGCCGTAAGTACAAGAAATGTACATTATCTGCAGGATTTCCGGAACAGTTGTGTGAAACAGTTTTTAAGCCACCATGCCTTAGGAAGCATCAAAGTAAAACTGGAATAAGTATCCGCTACTACGCTATAGTAGTCACAGTCACAATCAGAACCACCAGGACAACTATATTAGTAGTTGTAGTAGTATGTTGGAGAAAAGACATTGTCTCCATATAGGGATCTTGTACTACAGAGACAGTCACGCACTTACCATAAGAATTCTACTTCGTCATCAACTCTTTCTTCTCCCATGTATAGACTCAGGCTTAGAGGACCTATACGTACCTTTTCCCTGCCTTATTTATGGAGGAATTTTGTCAACTCTCCATGTTCTAATTTGTGATAGAAATCAGCACACGGTTGATATTCATGTTATATCTCCACTAATATAGTTATGTAGTATTTGCTGGACCTACTTCCTTTTGGAAGAAAATCCTACAGGAATGAAGTTGTACGAGTGCGAAATGCAGATGATATAAAAGATTGAGTCTTTTATTATCCAATCAGGCATACATTTTGGGATGGTGGCCAAATTTGCAAAAAGTCGACGTTTGTCATGCAGAGCAAGTGTGTCTTATCACTGCACGATACCTAAAACTCCCCAACTACCATATACATCGTTTCGTGTAGGATATGTTAAGATTTTCCATACTAATGCACTATACTACATGTTATACTACACATGTTATAGCTAACCTGTATCTGTACATAGCGCAGGATATGAGCACAAAATACATGGATGCACTCCACTCTTGATGCTCTACAAATACATAGCAGAACACCACGAGCATACATAGGGCGTTTGTAGTGCACGCAGTACAAGAGAAAAATAGGGTAGTGAAAGTATATCTAATGGAAATGGAAGAGTGACTTCACAGAAGACTGGTACGTCGCTGCTCGTAAGAGGAGTTAAGGGCTGACATGAAGTTCTCACGTAATCCTTGACAGAAAAGCTGAATAATATAGTGACAAAGCATTGAATGACTTTTTGCAATATGTATGTTGTGCCCCTCTTATGTATATGTAGTTAAACTCGTGCTTTATTTAGTACCCACTTGGTAAGTTAGGAGAGAGAAAGAGAGAGAGCGAGAAATAAGTAGTGCCTCTCCATCTCTACCTTTATCGTACTCACGACCAGCTGCCCCGTACAATGAAGTGAAGAAGTGAAAGTAGAAGAAGAAGCCACAAGGCAAGGATACTCTGAGGATGTACTTTGTAGTAGTTGAGAGAAGGAGTCAAAGGTGAATACTGAAATGACGGGAAAGCAACTGAATGTAAAATTGAATGTAATTCTATGCTTTTGCTCGGCAGGAACATCGCATAGAGTTCGTACTACATACATGGCAGTTTGCATTTAGCACATTCTGCTTCTATTACTGTAAGGATTCTTCCAACCATTGTACATAAGTTCGACTCTGTGGTGTGGTAGCTGAAAACTACTACTGGGAAAAAGTTCGTCAGCAAAAGAGAAGTCAATACTCCACCACTCTCATACCATTATGGCTACGTTCACAGTAGTAGTACCACTCTGAAATAGTCGTCGCCGGGTAAACTAAAAACCATACGCTATGGCTCTACTTTTCCTATTCGAATTCTCAAGACTGGATGACACGCACACTTTGCCAGACCGAATGGAAACCCATATTTTATTTCTCTTCCTCTTGAATTCACAAACAGAAAACTTTGGAGACTCCATCGGAAATTCGTGATTTCCGATTCTCTTGTATTCTTCATTTATCAAATGCGTGCCTTTGTACGTACTTTCTAAGACTTATTTTCGCTCCACTGTAGTACCTAAAGAGTGTATGGTTACCCAAACTGAATTCATTGCACACTGGAACAAGTACATACAGCACAGACCACTACTGCGTTACTAGCATCGAATTTTATAAAAACTGATTGAGTTGTTCCATAACAGGCAAAAGTTGATGCACGTACATGCAGTATATATTGCAGACCCCACACCGTCAGTACCGATGAATTTAACGCTAGTTCTGCACGGACATTAATTGATAGGCCAAAATCGGAAAGGGATTTCAGTGTGAACGCAGCCTTTCTTAGTGAGATAACAGGTTACCTATACGAATGTCACGAGAACTGGGTTACATGAACCCACACATCCTTGAATGTGTTAAAGCTAAAAAGTTAACATGAAAGAAAGCCTCTGTTCCCCCATCCTCTGACATGCTGCAAATTGAGAAGGGTTAGTCGAAGCATAAAATTCCAAGTTCAACTTGTGTGCATTGACTCCCCTTGACTTCAATCTTCGTCCCCAAGTTCCTATTTTCTTTTATTTATGATGATGAAAGTGACTTTCATCACCATAAAATATGTACCACGTACATGCACAGTGCAAAAAGTTTAAGCATTCACTGAGGTGCGATACTTCGAGAATGTTTCAATACATAATGGGCAGTCGTGCGAAATGTTAGCGTCCATTGTCCCATTCATCCAGCATATATTTTTTGCCTGCCTTTCCCTGACCTATTCTGCAACTCGCTCAAAGAAACGCTTACATGTATTATGGATTAGTTTATCTACAGATAAAAAATGTATTCCATAGTTGAAGCTAAAAGTCTCTTTAGATTTAGGTGCTCTTGTTGATGACCTCATTCTTCTAGTACAGTGGGGATTGTAGTTTAGGTGAGTCTCATTTTCCCACACCATTTCACTGAACATTTTTAGCCTCGAGTCACGCTTGTATTTATACATCTGTGCGGACACGGACTTTGCGATCTGTTTGATGCATTTGTATTTCTACTTCTGCACGGGAAGCGAAAAGTGAATTTATTGTTCGTTGAAGGGAAGTGTCTTGAGAGGAGGAATGAATGGTCCTTGAGCATAAAACTGCAGTGTGGTCGACGTTAGCATAAGTTTTCTGCTTATAAATACTTACTGCATTCACGCTCGCATTTTATAGTAGTAGGATCTAATACATTGAAACATCTACTAGATTGTATTACCAATTTCAAATGAAATTAGTAGTAGTTAAAATTAAATTAAACGCGATTGTCAGGGTGTAAAAGATATTTATTTGCCGATTACTTTAACGAATACTAATATTAATTCGCTAACTGGTAGGAACTGGTAATTGAAAGGATCGCACGAAACATTCTGCCGAGTTCGTGTATTTGCTTTCTATGCCGTCAGATTGTAATAACAGTACATGCGGCAGTAACTGTATATCTATAATGAACATCCTATTACCACCGTGCCCAATATATCTGTGGATATGGCATATATGTGAGCTGAGATGTTGTTTCGAGAGTTAGTCGCGTGATTCTGAAGGTGATAATGGAGGAGAGAGTATCGATCTCGAACAAATTGAATCCTTTCTCGATCCCACTCATTTGGGATTTGGGACGAAACCATACTTGGACACGCTGCTACATGCACTACAAACTACTCTAACATAACTATACTATAATGGTCACACAAAATCTATATACATAAATATGTGATGGCAAGTTACTGTGAGGTTACAACCATAGTACACATTGTGCTACAGTACTTTATATTATTAGTACTGCAGAGTGTGCAGATTGCAGATAAGAAAGTATCAGTGCTGCTCTGACATCACAATTTGACTTTGACAGCCTCTCTCAGCTCCTTTGAGGTGATCCGACAAAATAAGGTGGATGAGGGGATCAGATATCCTCAGTTATACATTCTAGGGAATCGAGAGTAACATTTTCGAAATCTGCGTGTCGATAAACTTCAACATGCCCAAAAGAAATTTTTTTTTGTTGAATTTGAATATATTTACTTGCACTTTTATCCCCTCATAACTGAAAACTTTGACCTCCAATATCTCGTCAAGGTGCAAAAACCTACAGAAAA
>JABASC010005421.1:0-10237 GCA_019776185.1 Plutomurus gul
GTTAGATGGATTTCCACTAAATTCCGTGCATGGTTCTATCCCACCAAGCAACTAGCACTCTCATTTTAAGCCCAAAATAATAAATTAATTATAGACAATCGTATAATTATTACTTTGGAAAATGATGACTTCACTGTTCAACGCTAGTTCATTACTTTCCTTCTGTGCATTAAATTCGCTCGCTTGGTCCTTGCACCTTTAAATAAATTCACACAGTTTTCGGTTTGCACAACGAATCCCACTGCATGTCTCATGGAATCATTAAACAAATCAAACGAAATATTCCAAAAATGAATTTCACATGCATGAAATAGGAGTATGGGGTGCATTTGCTGCATTGTATTATAATCCTGGCAAACTCCGTTGTGTATAACAAAGTCGGCAGTCGCCACCACATACAGCTACACTTATAATCATTCAGTTTGTAAGAGTAACCCTTTGGATGGACTAGGAGCGGTTGTGATACTTTACTGTATCTTGCCTCTACTCGGAGGCATTTGTAATAAGGTTCTGTTAGAAGTTGATTGCTGCGTATATCTGCACTATGTAGACCTGGATATGTTGTTTATACACACATAACCAAATTGCACAAAAGCCATATGGTTTCCTTGCGCAAGAAGGCAATTTTTCATTTTTTTGATTTATTGATCGCAAAGTGCCTGAAGAAATATTTTGTTGCTTTGCGATTAAATTTAACTTCCCGGAGGTTCAGGTTACACCGCGTGCTTGCACACTGACTTCTGCTAAGAGAGTCAGAGTAATTTTGGAGGTGATCCCAACTGAACACCCATACACAAAATTTCAAATAGCTTTTTCGTCTATTCGAAGGGAGGTGAAGGTCGAATCAATGTTAGTGTTTGCTGAATTCTTGAACTCTATCATGAAATTATTCAATTTATTTCAGTATTTACCACGCAATTGTTCTTGAAATAAATTGGATAATATATTAGTAGCTAAAAATATTAGTAGCTAAATTAATTTCATTACATGACTTTTATCGGATGAAATTACGCATTCGTATGAAATATGAATTTGGAATATGGGAAAGGCAAGAATGTTGAGAAATTTGAATGTCTAACCAGATGTTGTCCGTACAAGGCCAACATCAAAAATACGTGCTTAAAGTTAATTACCAGAAATACAAAAACTAGTAAAAGTTTACTTTGTTGTCCATGAGTTCCTGAGCGGACTGGATGAAAGGAGGAATTTAAATTGAAGGAAAATTCTTGATGGAATTCTATTGCATTTGGGAATGTAGATAGAACAATTTTGTTCTCTGGTACAGTGCACAAATGTCCTTATCATTTTACAAACTGGACAGAAAGCCTGGATCTATTTCCAGCAACAGAGACTACTTGTGGGCGAAAGTAAACAGTGGAAAATATAAATTATTCAATGTCTATCATGAATGAGTGTAAATAATAGCAGAGTGGCTCTGTGAATAGAAAAACAATCAAAGTACGTAAGTTAGTGAGCGCATCTGAATTGAATTATTCTCACGGCGGAATGCGTAACACCGAGCAAGCAGTAAATAATAAAAGAAAACCACCACTAAAAGTGATGCTAAAACAATGCAATCAGAACGTGTGACTTGATGATGATAGTGATAGGGGCATCATAAAATAATAGCAATTTCTGCAATAATGGTAATCCACCACTACTCTCTCTCACTCCGCCATCAGTGCTAAACCAGTTAACTTTGCTGAACTACTTATGTGTGCTTATGCAGGAAAGCTATGATGACCATTAGCATCAACGATGATTACTGCAGCATGATCTTTGAAATGTAGTAGTTGTAGTCGTAAAGCAAACGAGCAGTCGCAAGCCAGACACGCTAGGGACACGGTACACCAATATCGTAGATTGTGGCTACTGCACAAGACCACTTTGACTACTACCACTACACAAAACTGGATTGCTGGTATTTTTCATTGCCGCTGCCACTCAAATATTAAAAAATATGCTAATTTCTATAATCTTAAGAATTTCAACATGCGTTCCAACCAGAGATGGGATCGGTTCAAAGATCAATCATGTAAAAAATTAATCTCACATTAAATTTACAGATAAAGGACAAATGATTTTACTGGATGTTCCCATTTCGATGATGAGGTTCCTTCGTTTGGCATCGTAACATTAAAATCTTGTTTAAAACAATTATTTGACACAGTTTTTTCTGCATTTAATAAAAATAGAACTGCGATTCGACGCGAAAGGAGCAGTTGAAATGCTTTTTGTATTCCAAATCTCTATACTTTCACAGAGATCATTGAACATGCAGTTGAGAGTCGGATCGAGTAACACATTTTCCCTTCCAAGCTTGTCTGTTTTAAAACAAGGTATTCAGAAATGTTGGATTTATACCGCACATTTATTGAAATAGTTGAATGTGAATCACGGAATTACTATCTCCTTTAACAAAGTATTTGACCCACTACCAAAAAGTACACACAGACGAAATGTGTGTACTTTGTTGATTTGTTTTTTGATCTGTAGAATAGAACTACAACGAAATAATTGTATGACAAGGAAAGGTACTTCAATTTGTAACCTCACGCGGACAAATGTAGTTTAGAGGTAGACACGATGTATGCATGGTATGTACTACATAGTAATATGTGAGTGCATATACTTTGTACCTCAACTCACTGCAGTATTATAATAGTAACGGATCTGTACTGTGTACAAGTACATTACAACCAACCCTTCCATAGGTACACTTGATCTTTGCTTTTCGCTTAAAGCTACAGCTTTAGTTGAGTCTTCCATGATTAAAAGACAAAGCGCGTGCCATGTGTTTTGTATTTTGGCAAGTCTCGTACAGAATGGCATGTTTAAGTTTAATATAAAAATGCCTTAGGTGTCCCCTGGCCCAATCTACTTCAAACTTCATCTTCACTCACGTCACCTCACTCATCTTCATTGGATCCCTCTTAGACTTCACTCTCCAGCTCTTTTTTCCTTCTTCACACTTTGCCTGTAAATTTAACTTTTACAATTCCACCCCATACCCGATTATTGTCGGGCAGCAGTTGCAAGTTCACTTGCAGACACACGATTCCATTTTTCTACACATACCATGTGGCATTTGATAGTTGCACAATATTTCGACTATTGGTTATTGTGAGTTTGTATTCTATCCGTATTCAATTTTTTTGAATTCATTCACCAGGTGCATCTTCATACACTTTAAGACGCACCTAGAAAATTAGACAAAAATTGAAACTGTAGGAAGCATCTGGGGTAGAGTTGTCAATATGACTATGACCACTCAAGAGCTCTTACGAGTATACTAATTGTATTTCAAAACATGATTTTTGTAGATACAGTTGAATGAAAATTATTTGCACTTGAAGGCTTCAAGAGTACAGTTGGTGTTATTTATTTATTTTATTACTATCTATACTTGACTGGAATTTTAAAATTTTAAATTAATTACCAGGCATTGGAGAAAAAGATTCAATTTATCAATTACACTGGTAATACACATAACTTCCCACAGACTAGGAATCTAAAAGTGCTGACATAATCACATCAGTCAAATGATCCCTTCGCAGAAATTGCTTTGGGTATCTTCCACATCCTCTTTGCTGTATAAAATGTTATAAGTGCACGTAGGTATTTCAACTCATTATAAATTTACAAATCGTGTATTAATTCACTAACGGTAAGGTAAATATTTCGTGGATAGCATTAGTTCATGTTTATCTGAAATCAGTCATTTTGATCATACACACGAATAATTCATATTAATACATATACATATCATAAGTACATTCGCTTACTTTCAGATGCCTAAAAGGTGATTATCTAAATAATTGCTACTGCAGATTTCGAAACGTGAACTCTTCCGCAGCTAGTGTTGCTACTATGTTTCACCTCATATCGGTACACATCATACTATGTGGTATCCCATCAGTTCTTTACAATCAAAACGCGTTGAACATCCTTGCTGGTCCATTGCAGTTTTCAGTGTGAAACAATGCTAGCATGAGTAGAGTTCCTATTTACTTGGAAGATGCAGAGAAAAATACTCTATATTAACAGAGCGATGAACCAACCTTGACAAGGAACAAACGTTTTTTAGTTGGTTCTACGTCAAGTCACGTATCAAAGTACTGCTTTTTGTTCTAATTAAGGTACAACACAACTAATATTTTTTTGCGACTACGACCCATAGATTTTATTGAAATCTCAGATTAGTCCAGGTCAAGAGTGACATGTTGAGAACCAATAAATTAATAGCACAGAAAGGAGTATATGCTTGTGTCAACATCTATTTATAAAGATATAACAGCACAAATTATTTAGTGGGTTGTAAGGTTTTTAGCACTCCAGCAGCACAATGAAAATTTTACAGTAATCTTGTCTCCTACTTATGTAATATTTTAGAATTACCTTCAATTAGTCTGAAAATATTTGAATTTCGTACTATTGAACCGACTCGTACAGTCCCACAACTTTTTCCTGAAATTACTTATTTGAATGTTTTTATAATAATTGCAAATTACAGATTCATTACCGAATAACAACATTATTCCTAAAACTTCCAAATAAATCGATGAATAAGTTGAGTAAGAGACAAAATGTAATATTTGACATGAGGGAAAGACATTGCATAACTTTACATCCCACTCTGAAGCTGTCGCCACAAATTACCACGGCCGTGCTACCTCTCGCCTATCATAATTTAGTGACGTTAATTACCCTTTTTGAATAGCTCTTGATGAATTTATTGATGATAGGAAAGACATATTATAGTGACAGGACAAAAACAATATTTATTGGGCTTGCGGATTCCGCACATTAATTTTCGAACTTCAAGACAAACTTCTGCACACCCCTCGTTCCTTGCGCAAATGTATTTCAATTTATTTGGTATAATAAACATCTCCATTTCGTAGATCTACACCATTAATTAGAGATATGACAAGTAACCATTGTGCATACAGTCTGCTCATTTGCATTTACTTTATTGGCACCAGATCCAGCCTGCAGTACAGATAGTACCTAAGTCCATGCATTCCGTTCAAAGCTTGTTTCAGTTTAGGACAAGAATTGTCTCGAATGCCGACTAAAGAGCATATTTAATTGCAAGTAGCGTACATAAATTATCGTGTTTATTGGCTACTTCTGTGTAAAAATCTTGCCAAAAAAAACTTGTTCAGATATCAGCTGCATCAGAGTCTTCATATACTTTACCATAAAATACTGAACAGTGTATCTATTTTAATACGTACTTACTGCAGGCACGCATAAATGGCCCTAAAAGAAAATGTTCTTTAATTGTTAAATCAAATTACTTATAAATTGAAATCTTTTAATTATTAAATTTTTTATTTAAGATTCATTTCGGTGGAAAATATCGCATAGGAACAAAACAATTTACGGGTGTACATTCTCTAATCTGTATCATCAATGCGGCCATAATAATAGGCGAATCTCGTTGTTTCTCCAAAAGTTGCTTTTGTTAGTGGAAAGGATTTCAAAGCAGACATTGCATTACTAAACTGTGCACTGATGACCATATCTTACCTGTTTCATATCCAAATAGGGCATCATAATGGAGATGTAATATCCTACTGCACAGCAAACTACCCCGAAGAAGAGTTTTCAATGAGATTGTGCTACAACCAAGATTGAACGAACATACATATATAGGTACATGAAATGCACTCACACAAGCAACCCATATTAAAGACGTACAGTCATTTAACTCATTCCAAATAAATAGATACTTTTGAAAGAATGCATGAATGATGCCTAGTTTGGTATCCACAGATGTAATATTGTATTTTATTGCATGCTGACTTTCTTTTCTACTGACAATTTTGCAGGGCAAACAGAGAGTCGTAAAGCCAAGTTGAATCTAGTGGAGTAGATGGAGAGCGAGAGAGAGAGAGAGAAGCGAAGAGCCAAAGGGCAAGTCAAGCTCAGCAAGTCATCTCATACTCTAGCAAAGGCAAGACAACCTAAAGCTTTCGCATTACATTCACAATCACTACACACTACAGATATACTACTACGAAGAGAACACACTACCTGGTCTCTCGTTTGGCCTCGTCTCGTCTTACGTTCATTCCTGCAAGAAATGAACGATATTATAACTCCAAGCTGCTGTGAATGTATGTAGGTGTCGAAAAAGTAATTTATGATGTGATATGGGCTTCTCCTCCAGTCCTCGCACACTACACACTACACACAAGTATACACAACACACATATCCACTTATAACAAATAAAGAAACTCACCTCTATACATTATTACGTGTAGGCAGGCTCCAGGACAATATTTTCATATTATGCTTAATATTTTACTTTTTATTTTTTACATTCTTCTATCTGCACATAACAATTCATGGCAAGCTATAGATGCAATATTCTCTAATAGTATAATATATATGTACATGTAATGGGTACAGTAATAGAGATCTGTCATAAGAATGAAACCATGGAATGACCAACTTAGGACTAAGGCAGTCAGATCGAGTCAACAGAGCAGACAGAAAAGGATTGAAATGAAAGCAAGCAGGAAAAGTGCTAGGAGCATTCCTGTACTTCATGTAGGAGACTACGATTTACAGGTATTACACAGTTGGCGCAGAGCTAAGACTCACCCCGTTCATTCATTCATATTGCCATGAATGTATTAAATTAATATTTGCCAGAGCTCCGACAGTGCCACGTCTTGTCCTGTCCAAACGAAACGTATGAAATGTACAATTGCGTGCTAGCTGCAGATAAGCCTACACAGAACTTAACACAACCCTCAACAAATTAATGCAATTAAGTCTTTTATGAGATCACTCATTGCATTAAAATACCTTTGTTCGGAATCTATTACCTGAACAGTTTACCATCTCCCACAAACAAGGAGTAGAGTACGAACACGGCACAGCATCTTTTTGTAACTCGATGCATCACTTTCATTAAACGCTCGTCCTACTCTACTCTTTCTTAAGTGACTAGTAATTACACAGCTAAATGGTTCAGTCCGTCCGTGTGTTGTGCTTGAAAGATTTGGCCGCAAGCACCCCTTCGACGTTGTATTTGAGGATGGGCTTTGCAAAACTGTGTGGTTGCTTGGTCCTTGCATGTTGACCTGATCTTAACTCTTTAGGGGAACACTTGTCTCACAATCAGTCTGCTAAAGACTAATTACATACATTCATCTTCAATGTGCAATCTAAAGTAGTCTATTATTTTTATTTTAAACGTGCTTGTATGCACCTGTGTCTGATACTAATACAAGGTTGCTTTATGGCTCTTATTTGCATACAACTCTTTAGTGCACAATAATATATTGCATGGAAAATATTGTACAATGGATGAACAGTAAATATTGTGAGACCGCGGCGCGGATGTATGCATACCGAGAAGAACTATGTATTACTCACAGTTCACAGAGAAAGGAAATCTGTTTAAAGACTGACAGTTTTTAAGGATATGCTGTGCACTGTGTGAGAAATAAGGTAAATTGTGGGCGTAGTTAAGTGTTTATTTGCACATATCGTATGTTACGTTCAGACAATGAGAAAAGCAAAGGTTGACCGGAGTCAAATCGTTCTGTTTGTGCACTGTGACATGACTTGGGAAACAAGTAACTGAACATGTAGGTAGGAATAATGAAGTGAAATATTATAGAAAGCGAGCCGAGGCTTGATACTGACGGTAATCTTTTTTGTAGTGGTAGTGGCAGTAGTGACTTTTAAAATGTACACTGTAAGTAAATAAGTATGCAGGTATACTGTAAAGTACCTAACCCGAACTCACGTAGTCAAAGCCATAGTATACATATCTCTCGACAAGTACAGGATCCTAGTTCCATTATATATTATATTATGTTATGAAATAGTCAAGAATAGAATGGAAATGCCTGGAAGACGAATGTAGTTGAGTTGAAGGAAACCAAGTAAAGTCATAGTGCTAAGGTTGGCTCATATCTCGTTTCTGTACATATAAGGTGGAAGGAGACGAGGTATTGGACCCGTGGTCGCCGCGGGCCAAGCTCCGCTCTGATGACGGAGAATGCCGGATTGGCCAAAAGATTTGGCCAAAAGGCATTATTAACCCAACTTTGCCTGAAACTAAACGAAACGCATTCGCTTGCGCTCACATCACATCACATCAGAGCAACATAAGAATAGGAGCATAATACTGCCTCCCCATATACATACTACACACACAGGTCGCACACTACATTCATCTAAGCGATAGGTAAGCATCCTGCACACGGCATGTACTTATATTGTGTTGGTGCTTGAATCCAAGTAAGTACTAGACGTACCAGCAATAGTAGCTACATATTTGTAGTAGAATGTTGAACCAAGCCAAAAGAACCAAACCAGACCAGAGAGGAAACTATACAGAAAGAACATCACATCAACTCCAATGAACATACTATAATATACACATGGTGAACGCATGGAAAAATATACATGAATAGTGAATATATATATATGTATACACTTACATATGTATATTATATTTTATACATAACAGATATTTACTACCCAATTCTATGGCACAACCACCACTGCCTACCCACCTACTAGTAAGTAGTAGTAATCTCCGTACTTGCACAGCCTACGATGACTATGAATGTGTATGTATCCCGAAGCAAAGCAAGCAAAGCACCACTGCCAGCACTTTCCCGCAGTTCACTTCAGCTTCGACTTCAGCCCTGTACAGGCCACGGCTCAACAACCACTGCCAACACCAACCAACAGTCTCAACCATTCTCTTTTATCACTACAACACCTTAACGAAATTCATTCGCATTTCTGATCCACTACCTGCACCACGCACGCAAAAGTTTACCTGAGCACTTAAGAACTTGTGCTAATTGATTATTCCAAATGCAACGAGCGAATTGCGAGAATCAATTTTGAGACAAATTCGTAAGGTTGTGAAATATTATAAAAACGACGAGGATACAAAGAACAATATTGTCTACCGAGTGGGAACACCGTTATATACAGTGAAAGCGTTTTTGTGTATTGCAACTGGTGAAAGAGAGGGAGAGGGTGAAAGCCTTAAAGAAAGGTACACACCAGAGGAAGCGGTGAAATGTTACACGATTTGTTTTGAGTTAGATATTTTCATATTTTCATGTCAGAAGCTAATCCAGAAAAGTTGTTCTCAAGATAACAATAAAATATTTCTGTGTTTTGTCTCGGGTAGGAAACTGTGAGAATGTATAGTAAAAGGTAGAGAAGTAGAGATTGGGAGAGTGAGTCAAGTGAGATTGTGACTTGTGAATTTGTGAATGGAAGGAAAGAGAATTCCCATTTCATTGCACGTGGAAGGAGAATAAATTGTTCTCATTGGGAAATAGTCGGCGCGGGAACTGGACTCACTCATCCGTCGGGATCCTCCTGCTGGCTCGCTCCTTTCTCTGTGAGACAAATACTCGAGTCACTCGACTGACAAAAAGAGCAGTCAAGACTTTTTTGTGGTTGCCTTGTAGCACTATTTCTACACTCACTGTGCGTGGCATTGAGACAAAAGGTTTTGATACGCTAATAATTGATTGCATGGAGCGGAAACCAAATCCAAAGACCATCATGATGGACACCTGTCCGAAGCGGTATGTGAAAGCCCTGTACGCCATAAATATCTACTTGCTTGTTTAATTTACAAAAATTCTATTAGTCTCTTGTGCACCATTTTATTTTCGCTTTAACATGTAAATATTTCAGCTTCCATTGGCTGACTTTGTTTCTTGAAACTTAAAAGTTTCTGTAATAAACATTCAGATAATATTTATCATTTAGTATAGCAAATAATGTTACATATTTAATGTCCACATTTGTAGTACACGGGTTCAAAAATATGTTCTATTATTTCACTTTTGAGTATGTAAATTCTGTAGCCTTTCGTTAAGCTACTTACGTTCTAGTTGTTTGTATCGTACGAACAGCGATAAAATTATTGTGATGATGGCAATTGGAGAGCGATGGGTTTCATTATTTCATTTCTGTTGTTCGTACTGCATACGTATTCTCTGCTTATTTACCAATTAGCATTTCTCCTCCATTGAGTCCACTAATCTTGATGTTATCTGGCAAGGAAAATGTCGTTGCTTCCTCGAATGTTTCACAAGGGTTACAAATGTAAAGCAATACTTAAACAGTCGTACATATATTGTTTCAGTCTCAATCTCGTCAAACAAACGGTGCTTAAACTTGATATTATTGTTGAACAACATCTTGGTGTTATACAAGTGTTATAGGTAC
>JABASC010005422.1:0-10236 GCA_019776185.1 Plutomurus gul
AATGTATAGCGTACTGCTTTATCTCAAACCAAAAAGCTATTGAAAAATATGTAAATAATTGGAGGATAGATTGAAAAAAAATCAAAATACAAAATTCTGAGAAGCTAGAAACGTTGTCGATGACTGTGGGAACGGAAGAACACGGGGAATTTGTCAAAGGGATTGCACGAAATATCACATTTCAATGAATTACAAATGCATTTGTAAAAAAAAGTTGAAATGATAATGGGGAGGAATTATTAATGACATGCTACATTTTCCATAAATATTTCAGTTTGATTTATGTTTAATTTTATGTTTAATATAACTCAATTTCTTAAATATCTCATAAAACACCTATAAAATAATTTTGTCTTCCTATATTCTGTCCAAAGTTATAAAAATGATACGATAAGTTTTGCAAACTATAATAGTGTTCTGCTATTTAATATCCCTCGCTATAAAAATTATGCGATAAGTTTGGCGTGCTATAAATTGTTTTCTACTATTTAATTTCCTCGCTATAAAGTGTGCATACTATACGCTATAAGATTTCTATAAAACGGCCGCTATAAACTGTCCGGATACGACCCAAATTGCAGTTGTTAGTTGCGAATTTTGCTGACCTAATTCTATTTTTAGTTAGTGAATAAAAATGTCAGCCTGGCTAGACATACATAATACATAGGAGCTCGATGTATTTTGCGCTACAGAAAATATTTTTATTAGACCAATTTGTAGTGAAACTTGGCCAAATTTTAAATGAATTCTGGCTAAAATGTTGTCCAACAATTATGGGCCAATTATACCACAATTATACATATTTTAAGAAGTTTCTAATTGTTTACTTATTTATTTTTAAATTAATACATAATACGATCTTTTATGGAATTTTAGTTTATTTTTTCAATGAATTTTCCTTTACCTATCACTGCCTCTGTACTGTGCATGAAATACGAAGCACACAAGAGGCACACAGGTCAACTAAAGTATAAACAACTGCACTTGAAAATTAATTTTAAGAAATTAGTTTAATTGAGCTACTTTATTTTAATGGTTGACCAAGGCTGCAAGTATTGGTAATTTATTGTTGGGTCACATTCATTTCAGCCTAATGTAATTTAAAAAGTTGGCTCAATTCCCCTTTAAAATTGGTCCACTTAATTCATAGTCCTCTGAACAACCACTCGACTTTCTCCTGGAACACAATCAACAAAGAACGGAGAAAATTGTTTTTCATTATTTCAATGACAAACATCGAGTTTTAATTTCTGTGAAACTGAAATCAGGTAATAGTACACTACTTAGAATTCTGTCGCACAACAGCTGTAAGTCGCTAATTAGCTCTTCTCAATTATAGTACTGGAAAACTAATTGGCAAACTTGTATTTCTCTGCTCATCCGTGAATAGGAGGACCACGTAAACATATTGAATGAAACTAAAGTGTTTTCAGAGGATACAGAAGAAGGGGACAACTGCTTAATAGGTACACCGAGGAACATTCAATATTTAGCATGCCGTAGTACATCTCTCCAGCTTCTGTTTTTATATAAAACTTTTCACAATGATTATAATTAAGTAATACGACTGACTAGGATTACACAAAGTAGGTAGTAATAGTAGTTTTCTCTTTCATCCTACATACTTGTGCTTATATTTACATTAGTTAGTACAGATTGGAATTGATTTCACTTACAATTAGCTTGTCTGTGTGTACAATGAGATTGTACTCGTAGTGATTCTAATTTTACTAAAGAATCTCATCACAAACAATTTGGGTCTTTCATCCTTATTCTGGCGTATAAGAAACGGCATCAGCACAATAAGAGGTCATTTAATTTCTCTCTGTCCCTTTTACCCTTCCCCTATATTTATTCAAAGGATTAACTGACACAACTCATTTTCAATGCTTTCCTATAATTAGCACAGAGTTCCCCCATGCATCTCTCTGTACATACAAAAGCCATAATAGCGATGCTAATTAGAAGACGAAATAACACACACTCTTCATACAATCCTCAAGACTTGGCGTAATAATATATTATGGCTTATAGGAATTATAGTAATCACACAACCGTCTGCCGGCTTCCACAACAGCAAATGTTGTGCACACACAGAAAAGAGAGAAAGTCAAAGAAAGTGGACGAAAGTCAATCATTTCACAAAGCTGCAAGGGAAACTTTAACTCCTCCCTATGTATTAACATTGCAACATATACTTACAACAATTCTGACTACTGCATGACTACTATTGCCAGAATAAACAAAAGTACAGTTGGAGTTAGACACATGATGTTATGTACTTATTATTAGTTACTAGTTACACTGCGCGGGCTCTAAATATCGATTTCGTCTCAGATAAAGTGGAATTCCAGACTTGCTTATAGTATTTGCATTATAATATTAATACATATTCTATTCTTGATAAGATATCTGTAGTATTTTATATATTTATTATTATTATTATTATATATTTAATTACGTGTACAAGTCTAAATGTATCTGTGCTGGTTTTTAATACAAAATTCTCAAAATTGGTAGTCAAAGCATAATAGACGTGCACCAAATGCGTCACCCGCCCACAATCTGTGACAGCTACATCCGTTCTAGATACACTAATACAAAGTGTTCGTCTGCATTTATCTTTCTGACTAAATATCCCTTGTTTCACATTTCTCATCAACAGTTTGTGACAAAATAGACAGTTTGGAGGAAGTAGAGCGCACTTACCAGTAGTATAGTAGTAGTTACGTTTTATTGTAGTAGATCGGATTGGAATTGTCACACCATAATCTTGTCATTTTCATTCAGAGTTTCCATTTGAAATTGCATTGGCGGTGATCGGATTGGCTGCTCAAAATTTGTACATGTAGTCTTGAAAATAGCACACGGCACACACAAAGATGATTCCATTTGACAGGATACGACGATAGTATTGTATTAATATTAGATATTGAACACTGCCACTCTTTTAAATAGTTATTTGGTTCACTGATAACGAAATTAACGGATAAAATTCTAAGAAGGTTCACGATTTACATTTGAATTATGTATAATGCAGAATGACAAGTCACAACAAAAGCAGCTTACTATTACAGTAAACATGCATCCCCTGAGGACACCAAACGAATGGAATTTCAAAGAGTAGTCGGAAAGGTTCAAAATGTTCAACGCGATGTCATAATTTATTCGAGCATCAAAGCGTATCTCTTGCTTTGTGCCATTTGGCTTTCGTTTACCATTGATCAGATAGAGAAATGTAACGACATCAATGGACACCAAACACAATAATTAGCATACAAACAATATCATTACGATTGAATACAAACTAAATTAATTAACTGGTAGACCTACATAAAACGAAAATTCCCTTTGTTCTTTTTTTGTTTGCGCCCACTGTCCGTTCATTCATCCAGTCACACAAATATATTCTAAATTTTCTGGATTCTAACTAATCCATCTGTACACGTCATTGCTTCTTCGTGCGTCTGCGCGCACATCACAAAGAAGCTTGAAGCTCATTGGATAGCGGCTTTTTTGATATTGTCTCTTTCGCACAACCAGTCTTCTTCATTCATATATTTTGTAAGAAAAACGATGATAGTTCATAAACTTAAACAACTTTGCTGCTTTTTGTTTTCTTTCTATTTACTGTCTTGTTTGTGGATGGCAGCTCGCTCAGTGCAATTATTTTGACATTTGCATTTCAATTTGGTTCGTCGTTCTCTGTTGCATTAATTAAGACACTAATTCAGTTACACAATAGGAGAATTATAGCATTGAATGCAGTCATAATTATTTAGGAATAACTGTAATCTTCATCTCATCATCTTTTGTTCTACTGAAAACTCGCAATAGTAGTCACTTTCGTTTAACGTAATTTTCGACGCGCACAATATACAACACATCTCATAGTCAGTATGGCTGCTAATCCCTCTCAACTATAACAGTGTAATTTGATAAAATGTACAATGGACGAAAAAGGAATCGAAAGGGTATCGGGTACCTCTAAATTTTATTCCTAGTATTACATTAAACATCGTATGTCGTATCCTTTATAAAACCAATCTCCTACATTGTCAACTTTTATTATATAACCGAAAGAAGGAAGAGAAAATAGACACTCTACTTTAATACGTAATCGTGTGTCTACAAGGAGAAAGCTAAGGAAGACAAAGTATAACCATTACGAGGGGAAATACACCATTTCCATTTGTTTGGAAAAACATAAAATATACCTTTTGAGGGAAAGCACATGGTGACTGCAGAAAATAAAAAATTGTCGTCCAAAACCACCACACACACATCGAAATGATTGTAGGATTTCCATGATTTCCTAATCTTGTAGATCCTTTATTTCTTTGTGAATAGAATATATTTAGGTAGCTATACTATTAGACACACCACAGGCGCAGAGAAATATATTTACTATATCACATCACACAATCTTTTATGCATTTAACATGTTTTGTATGTAGAGACGTCTGCTGCTACAAATGCAGGATGCATTTCCGACGAAGACCGTCGTTGTCGTGCAATCGCAAATTCAGAAGGAACCAGCAGCGGAGAGCCATGAAATTCCAAGTCGTAGGAGCAGGAAGTGAAATGTTGTAATACACGAACGGAGAGAGAAGATGTATAAGAGAAGCTACACAGCCGTACCAAGAAAAGACAGTGGAATACTATTACAGTCGACATTATTGTTTCCATTGCGCCTTTGTCGCTCATTACTGCCGCCGCTGCTGACGCTACTATTATTCTGATGACTACGACTGGCCCCGTATCCACCAGCTTTATTATTATCATGAAGACTATCCGAAGTGCTATTCCCAGCCACCGCCACCCAATTACGGATTTCTTGCTCTCGACGGTCTTCGTCCTCATGCTGCTCTTCAACGGTAGTATTTCCTCCTCCCCCACCTCCACCCCCACTCCCACCACCAGCAGCTCCTGCAGCACTGCCAACCTCTTCTAGATTCTCCATGGACACAGACAGAATCTCATTCTCGTCCCGGGAGCTGAAACTGCTATTGCAGCCATAACCGCCCAGTCCGCTGCCACCACTGCCGCCGTGATGAGTTCCTGGATTCAGCACTCCCAGATGTTTTATGTGCGGAGGATGATTGTAGCTAGTGGGGCAGCCTGCGGCCGACGTGGAGCTATTACTGCCTGCACTCGTTGTACTAAACGGTTGGTGGTAGAATCTTGAAGAGGGTCCTGGCTGGGGGCTCAACGAGGAGCAGAAACCGCCGGCCGTGGTCGTAGACGCCGTGTATGTGACCGAGGCGGAACTGCTGCGACGCCCCCTCGGCACTCTAATGGACAGAGAAGTATCCTCCATCAGTGGATTGTGTACGGCGCTGTGTGTGCAACTGTTTGTGTTGGAATTGGTGCGCGAGTGCTGCTGTGACGAGCGATTGTCCCCAATACTTGGATTCGTGATCAACAGGGTCATGTTCATGGTCTCCTGAGAGTGGCTTTGACTGTGACTGCGTTCCCGTTCGAAATTCGACGGCCGACGGTTGTAGCTTGTGTAGCCACAGTGGGGCCGACCGCGGCCCAGCTGTCCAATCATGGCCCCCTCTGGAGATTTGATGAGAGGCAGACCTGTAGGGCAGTACCCGCCCCCCGCGGACACGGTAGAAGCTCGATGAGGATTCGATAACAAGGGATGACGCGGTGGATTAATTTGTGATTGATAGTATTTGTTTTGAGTGCTGCGGGTTGGGCTCACGGGATTCTCAGTCTCCATTAAATGAATCTTTGAGATCATCTCCCTTATCTCGTACCGAAGGATGACGAGAAAGCACGTTTTCACGAATACAATAATACAAAATCCGAGGATGAATAAAACACCGGACACGTAGTCCAGCCATGCAATTAGCTTCGTGCTGCAACCGGAGGTGTACGCCAAAAATTTCTTTATGTGGTCCGTGTGCAAATTGTTCACTCCATTGATGTTCATACTTATTCCGGAGGCAATATAATGATCGTCATCCTGCTCGCCGGAGGAGCCGATCAAATGACTTGTCCTCCCGTCAGCAGTAATTGAGGGGAAAATGGGGACAGACGTGGTGGTGCTGCTGGAGGTGAGAATTGTGAATTGTTTGTAGTCATTCGGTTGTTGGGTGGTGGAAGTTGGCGAATTTCTTTTCTCTCTCCGTTTCTCGAACAGATTCAAAATATTCGTCGAACTTTCTAGGTATTCCAGTTCCGTACTCGTATCAGAAGTCGTGTCTGATTGCAGTGTGGTGGTAGAGGAAGAGGAAGTGGTGGCGTGGTGCCAATGACGTTGGTGTCGTTGACAGATAACTGGTGGTAGAATAATATCAGCAGACATTTCCGCAGCGGCATTATTCTCAGTTGTTGTGGCTTGTAGTGTTCCGGAGAAATCCACTGAATTCATAAAGGAAGTCGTGGTGGTGGTGGAGGAGTCGGACGGAGGGTCATTGGTTTTCTCGTGGTCAGAACTTGTAGAACTATTCTCCACTACAACTACAGATTGCGTACTAGAAGTTAATGTGTCCGTGGAATTGGTCACGACGACGAAATCAAGGTTTTCCGTATTGGTGGTGCTGCCTTCGGTGGCTGTAACGCTCAACGAGCCGCTTGTCGTACTACCACCACTCCCAGCACTAACTAAGTGTTTATTGTTACGTCTACTACCGGCATGAGTATGAGTATGGCGTCTTTTATGTTGTTTGAAAGGAATGAATGACGGCACGACGAAATTCTGATCATCTGCTGCAAGTGCACTCGTGGATGCGGAGGTCGGATCAAAGGTCACATTTACTAGGTTTGCGGTGACTGCCGCTGTAAGATTATCTACTATTAGATTAGTCTCATTAGTGGCGAAGAGTAATGGTAATGGTACGGTCATTGGTTCGAGAAATGGCAAGTGTTTGCTCAAGTCCCCTCCCCCTCCGTCGTCTGTGTAGCCGCCCATGTCATTCTCTACAGTGTGATTGTCTGTGCCGAGGCCCAGCGGTGTGGCGATCGACTCGACAGAATCTTTTTCATTTGTGTCAAAGGTTGGCAGGTTGGAGGCGGGCGGTGACGACGATGCCGTGACTGTGGGGGTGACAGAGGAAAACGTCGCCCCACCGAACCCCGATATTGGGAATGGTGTTTGTTTTTGAGGGGGAGCGGGCAGGGCGGAGGGGTCGACGACGCTGTACACTGGCACGTAGATGATCGTGCAGCAGGACTCGGGCAAGGACAGCAGTCCCGTTTCGAAGCCGAACACATGGTTTGGGTCATGGCTGACACTGTGGGGTTGTTGGTGGGCGAGTTCGGATTGGAATAGAGTTTGAAAGTCGAAAGGACCGTCGACACCACAACAGCGCTCTTGAGACTGAACCTGAAAAACAGAAGAGATGAAAAAATTACATACTTTGAAGTTAGCGTAATTCCGATTTTTTTTCAGTTCGGCGACGTCCGTTTGCAACCTGGGTGCCACCCATATTTATTTTGATATTTCAAGAGTGAATTAGTAATTCAATAGGAATCTCATTTTTCTATCTCTTGTGAACTCAACAACATCAACAAGTAGTTTCGTGCGTTATACAGTGGTCATTTCACTTATTATTCTGAATAAAAAAGTTCTATAAAGTGAAATATGTATTCATAATATTTAGTACAAATAGTAAATTGTGGCTAAACAATTGAAGTGACAATGACTATTATAACTTTGTGTTTCAACTAAGTAAGTTTCATTATTGTTATGATGCAAAAAAGTTTCGGCTAAAGTCTAAGAGCCTAAGAGAGTCTCGGACTTATCTGGTTGTTACAAACTATAAAGGTTCTATACTTTGTTCCAGGTACGCGTGAATATCGGGTCCGTTGAGTATTTCGTGAGGAATTCTTTGGAGAGTGCGGGGCGCAGGCTTTGTTTCACTTTGATCCAGTTTGAAGACCCACACAAGGCCCACGACCACATCTCCGATTGTTAGTAACAGCAGCAGGATCCAGTAGACAGTTAACAGTTTGTGTGACAAGCGTTGAGCTCCCAGGCACCCGATCGTCTGCAGGACACCGCTCTGCAGAATGAGAGCTGCGCACGCGTACAAGAAAGTTGGATGGTACAATTCCACCCCTCTGTAAATCATAAAAAATGTATTTTTATTCAGTGATTACTTGTATTTAGCAGGACACCGCTCTGCAGAATGAGAGCTGCGCACGCGTACAAGAAAGTTGGATGGTACAATTCCACCCCTCTGTAAATCATAAAAAATGTATTTTTATTGAGTGATTACTTGTATTTGTTTCCAATTTGGCGTTATATGAAATAAGAAGAATTTCTGTTGGTAGATATTATTTGTCGGTTAATTTTTATCCAGAATTAAAATGTAGACTAATTTGGCGCTATTTTCAAAGCCGAGGAGATAAACAAACAAATGGAGAAAAAGGTAGTGTTTTGAGAAGTCTGTCATGGTCATGGAATTCAATTGCTTGTCTTCACATATTTTTTATCGTTGTGAGTTGTGTTTACTTTTGAACGTATTTCCATACAGAATCATTGTTTTTTAATGCTGCGCAGGCTGCAGGCATATCAGAATATTTGGTAATATGTAGATGCGGTGGCTCTACGAACAGACAAAGGCAAGCCCCGTAAAACCATTTCAGTTAAATTAAACTGTCATCGATAATCATCTACTCTACTAGTATTTGCCTGTAAGATTATTCGCTTTTTGCATTTCCCATTTCATACGTTCCCTGCAGGAACGGAACTTCGGAATGAAGAAAAAGATGAAAGCAGAGAGCCAGAATTACCATTCAGAGACAGATAATAAAAGATCGATGACAACATATTCTACCTCTTTGAGCATTTGCAAAATTAATATGGAAAACCTGTCTGTCCTTGATAGTTGGCTTTCCAATTACGTGATGTACATTTCGTCGTTACTCTGCCAAAAGGTAGAATCATATCAACTTTGGACTTTAATCAAACCTTTGAAAAGCAAGCAGATGCTGAGATGTACAATTTTATCTACTGAATGAATTTATCATTTGGGTTTGTGGATATTTTCTCGATTTTCTCTTTCCTGAGCATTCGGTTAAATTTATATTTATTTTAATATTTTAATTAATTAAACTTAGAGGCTTACTTGCACACTCATTTTGGATGCCAACATCTATAAAATCCATCAATAAAAACCTATGCAATGCAGACGTGTCCCCCTACCCACCTTTTCTACCCCTTTCGAGCACAGTGTCCTCCTTTGGCCAGCTTAAGAGGAAAGTTTTACTAAATAAATGTAATGGATTTCGCAAAAAGTTGAGACAACATTGACATTGTAAGTCCTCATAGCATATGGAGAAGTGTACATTTTGTGGCGATTTTCTCTCTGCAAAACTAGGTACACTAGTTTAGGTGGAATAACATGCTAAAATACTGGCAGCTTTAAAAGGGACACTCTCCAATTTTCGTTCGTACAAAATGCACTTGCTTCCCTTCCAAAATGTGATTTATCGACTTATTTTAGATGAATTTTACAAAGAAATTTTCAGCCTTTCGGGCGAATTTCTGACTCCTATGACCATAAAAATTTAATGTGACTCAACCCCCCACCCGTAAACTCAACCGCGCCTGCAATAAAGAGAGTGTTTTCTGTAATGAATAGTTCTTGGACCCCAAAAAAGTCACAACTCAAATCGAAACATTAAAAGCAATCCTTAACGAATGTAAGCGTAACCACTGTATTAAAAAAAATCAAAACTGACTATAAACTGTTAAATCATTCATTCAAAGTTCATTCTAAGCAGAAACGTCTGTAAAGGTACGCTAATTTAGATAATATTTCATATCAATCTGATAACCCTATCTATTTCCTTTAAAATGGTAAAACCTGGTAGAAATTTTGTTCGTTTCATGTTTTCCGCTAAAATTCAAACTAAAATGGTAATTTGTCCCCCTTTTGCCCAAAAAAAGTATGGTCCCTACTACCTACTAACAACATGTTAAGAGTTTAAACATAATATTCCACCTGTGCAACTTAAAGTACTGTGTTTCAATTTTAAAAATAAGGAACTTGATTTTGTAGTTTTCGTAACAAGTGCACGATACAACATTATTTCCTATAATTAATATTGTGCCTTTTTGTGACTTTTGGTGACACAACTTTCGGCAAAATATTACAACATCTCACATTTTGAGACGAGGTGAGGCAAAATATATGATTACAGGTCTTAAGGTTACAAGTGCTTTACAGTTTAATAAAAAAATGCAATTAAAACTGCAGTATCCAATATACCACA
>JABASC010005423.1:0-10233 GCA_019776185.1 Plutomurus gul
TTTAAAAAATCGTACACAAATTCTCGGATCATTCGTTTTTCTGGTTGTTTCAATAGATCTTGTATTTCATCCAGTCCATCCAAAATGTAGAGAACATTTTCAGATTTTTTCAATATTGCGCCAATATCGCACCCAAACACCTCTCGGTTACTGAAAATCCAATTTTTGAAGCAAAGTGCTTCTTCCTCGCGAGACGAAAACTTTTTCTGAATCTCACTCTCAGGGATAACCAAATGATTCAGATTTCGCAATTGCAGAAATACGATATCGCTAAAATTGGCATCATTGCTCTTCTTGCTGTGTCTCCACATGTTTTTCTTGTAAAATTCGTACAATATTTTCTTACATAAAGTCGATTTCCCAGTTCCCGGGTTTCCCACGATTAAAACTCTTTTGCAATATTTGTTTAATAATTCCTTGTATGTTATAAATCTGTCGTAAGCTGTTAGCCTTCCAAATATCCTGTCTCTGTGAACGAAAGGGTCGGCTTGTAGTCGAGATGCTTCGTTGTTGGCTCCATAAATTTCAATTGCTTCAAGATCAAAGAAGATTTCGCCAATATCCAATTTTACATTTTCATTCACACTTTTAATAATAAACAGGTTTTCGTACAGCTCCTCCAATGTTTCTTCCTCACTTTTTGCCATTTTTCTCACTTTTTAAGAAAGGAACAAAATAATCTCTAAAATTTGGAAATATAGATTTTATTAATTTTGCGAAATGAAACGAGTTTAACTTGATTTAATAATCATACATAAGACAATGTACAAGGAAACACTCACAGACGGACAGTGCTAATAATTTCTACTCTCTTCGTCACAATCGTCAGTCGAAATGCTTACAAGAATATTTATTCGGCGAGAACGAATTCGTTTTTATGGAACTGATAAGTGAGCTTAAGCGAATCAAAGTTTGTAATGGCTGCAGGAATGTTTTTTATTTGATCCTCTTCTTTTAAATTTCCAAATGTGTTAAAAATCACAAAATACAAAATGCAAAAGGTGGTGGCAGAATGAAGTTATGTACAAGAATTTTACATGACAGAACTGTTGGAATAATAAGTCATGAGTTTTGCATTGACATTTACATATATTTTAATTTTGAACAAGATAAAAAACTCACATTTTGACAGTTTGCGTCGCAGTATTGGCGCCTGGCGCTTGACGCATTCTAATCCAAACTCCCCAGCAAGGGTTCAACTGTTGCCGCACTCCCAGTGTGAAATAAATTAGGGTAAATTTCTTAAAAATTGGCAGGAAATAATTGCAAAATTCGCAATTAATTTATCGATATCTGTAACTCCCATAATTAGAAACGCCAAATACAAAATTAACTTATAAAGTGCATTTTACCACATCTTATTTACCTATTTTTCCATGGAAAGTCATCCGTAGAATAAGAGTCTGTAAACAGAAAATATTAGCCTTATCTTTCATTTCTTATCATGTTGTTATTTGTAATTACCGTCCGGTTAATGCGACTCTAAATATCAGTGTTAACGGCCTTTTTTGCACAGAGCATGATTTTATGCTGAATCAGTTTTGACACTTTATTGTTATTTATCCATGTGAGTGAATGAACTGTGCACTGAACTGTCTCGTAAACAATTCTAGAGATTTGCAACTTACAACCCATGAATGCTAAAACTTTTCTTCTGTAGGAATTCTAGAAAAATATGAAGGATTGGGAAACAAAGGGGGAATTGAAATTTGAATTGCAATCCATATTAACATTATTTACGAGAGATCGTATATCAATATTTTTACCTGTTTGGTCTGCGCCCATGCACATTGCTAAAGTATTAATTTTGCGAACTACCTGTCGATAATCAATAATCATCCTATTATTCTTGTGGAAAATTTGAAAGTGGTAAATGTAACGAGATGAGAAAACCCTGCTTATAACACTCCTTTACACTCAAATAAATATTTATTGGTAACATGGTTAGAGTAGGCATCCACCCTTGCACTTGAGCACTATTTCGTACCTACATAATCATTATAGGAATTTCGATCGCATTTGCAGAATACTTAAACATTTTTCAAGTGTGCACTGTGCACTTTATGAAATTATAAATTGTACGAGGAATACTTGAATTACAGTAGTGCACATGGTGGGACAATGAATTTTTGATCACGAGGCACAATGTGCCCCCAAATGTTCATTTGCTTGTAATGCTCTTTCGAACTCAGGGTGGCGTCGCCACTGAATGGCATTCAATTTAGATTTACAACGCATTTGTTTTTTTATATTAATTTTTGTTTCATTTGTGGACGTTAACATTTTTTCAAATAAAGTTCACATTCGCTTCTACCATCTCCTGCTATATGGCAGTATTACATATATACACATACATATGTATCAAAGCAAATGTTTTTTTATTGATTTTAGAAAGAATGCTGAAATTTTATTACTTCGCATTATTTTTGACATCCTACTTTCGTAAAGCCGAAACCAAAGTGTACAAGTACAAAGCTGCATTGCCGGATCTCAGTGCAATTGTTGATTCCTCCACGAAAAGCTCAGCCGTCTTAATTTATGGCAATGGAGTATTCGACCTTGAGGTGACCTTTGATCATCACATCGTCCCCACATCCATCTTGCACGTAGATACAATGTATAACACGGAAGAGGGGGACACATCAACGTCCGTTCCCAAGTGGATGTTTTCGGACGCAAAAATCCATTTAATCGACTCCTACGATCGGAACGATTTTCTATTAACAAATCGCATTGAAAAAAATTGCGTTTCATCGGAAGGAAGCGCATCAAACGGTTGCCGGAAACAATACGACTATAACATTTTTATTTCTAGTTCAAAAATCGAGAAATATACCGACGGCAAGAGTGACTATTTCTTCTCATTTTTTATTTACATCGTAATTACGCGAAATCTTCCGGTCGACCATGGAACAAAAAAGGTACAGCTTTTTCAATAAAAGTAGAATATTACTTAAAGCTGAATGGTTTCCAGTCTACTTTGTGCTAATCTTGTATAAATATCACCCGCAGACAACAGCTGTCATTTATTTTCATTTTGATGTGAACCGCACTGATGATTTCTATTCAGAATGAAACAACGCTGTCTGAGGGTAAGAAGTACGCAAAGTAGGTTGAAAAACGTTAATTATTAAACAAATCCTGTGCTGGAAGGGGAATTTCCAATTTTAACATAATTTGCTTGGAATAGAATTTTAAAAGGCATACGTTTTTTTTACCTTTATAGGTACATCTTAAAGTTAATAAAAAGGGTTTGAAAAAGTGCGTACTTCTACGTTGAATCAAGAAAAGCTAAATTAAAAGAAATGGTTATTTGCTTTTTAGTTCCATGCGGACAACCAGTTTGAGGGCGTGTACAAACTTCAAAATATTTCCTTGTATTGTGTTGGCTGCTTTGGTTCGCGTATCAACTCCACCAGTTGCATCAAAAAGAATGAGAAGAAGATGCTGGCCATAGATCTAAAAACTGCGACAATATTCGAGAGAAAAACTATCCAACTTGCAATTACAAATTTTACAAATTTGATTTATTCGTTTTATTTTTTGAGGAAAATTCCAGAACTCCCAAAATGTTTACATGCAGAGAAATTTGAATTTTATAATCATTCATTGTCTCCTTTTTCCCCAATTGAAGTAGGAAAATTGGGTTGGGACACCTTATGGTATGCTCTTACGATGTTGGTGATGAAAGATTTTACTCTTAACCGAATGCCTACGACAGTTTTGGTCACAGAGACTGCACTGAAAATTAATCTCTACCCCTTCATTCTGACGGGGTGGGATGGTTTAAACTTTTTGACTTGTGACGGCGTACAAAATTCACTCTCCTCAGAAATATATTTCAAACCGTTTGATACATTTTCGTGGACCTGTACTGCAATTTCACTGTTGACAATTTCAATGTTTTACAGTTTTCTGGAAAATTTAAAATGCATTACGTTGCATTCTTTTTTGAAATCCTACCTTCTAAATTTATTTTTCTTTGTGGCAATCCTGCTAGAACAAGGAATTCCAATAACTGACAGTTATAAGCATTGTAAAGTAGTACTTTTCCTTTCCCTTGGGATTTGGACAATTTTTGCAGTGATGTTTAGTAACGCCTACAAAGGAATTATTGTTAGCGATCTTTCATCTCCAATTTCCTTCAGAAACAAATTTCGATTCATGGGGGATTTGGATAAATTTGCATTTGTAGGAAATTATCGCGCTTACACGGAACAATTTTCTAAAGATTTTTTTGAGGAACTCAGTCTGACATTAGGACCCGAGTTCTTTTGCATGGGAGACCCTCGATTGCCTTTCCCAAGAGAATTATTCGGTCCAGAGATGAATTTTTCCGAATTTGAAAGCTGCGATCAATTTACGGAGTCGAAGAAAAACCGAAGCATTACCAGACTGAATCATCTACGTGGCCTTCGAAATTTCAACCTAGAAATCAAATGGTTTATGGGGAAGGGGGCACCACAGTGGAGACTAATTACTAAAAAATTAATAAACTCCACCCACGATTCCTACTTAAAGATACCACAACAATTCCTTTTTATGGATTGGTTGGCTGCCACCAAACTGACCCCTAACAACTACGCTTTTGTCGAAAAACAGGTGATCCCCTTTTTGGGGGTATGCAAGAGGCGCGCATTATTTGACTACCGCAGCAATTTAAATTTGTTTGAAAAGTATCTACTCAAACAAAAGAATCAAAAGTACATGCGCGGGACCGAGGTAGGACTTAGGAGGTTAAAAATCGTATACTTTCGTCTATCGCCGTATAAAAACACAATGTACTCTCGGATGCAATTTCTGATGAGCTCCGGAATCCTTTGGCTATTTGAAAAATGGGACAACTTTTTTCAGGAAAAGTGGCTGAGAGTTAAAACCAGAAATAAATCTAGCAAAGAACCAATCAGTGCTTTCCAATCAAATCTATTTTCTCTCTTTTATATTTATTTATGCTGCGTTTGTCCAGCAATTGTAGTTTTAATTGGGGAATCTTCATTGGGCCTTTTGTGGAAACTCATCAGAAAATGCTTCTGCTTTATCTGCATAATCAGTTTTGGGCAGCCCACCGGGCTGGGCGAAAAAGGATTTACTGAAAAAGGGGTGAAAGCGGACAAAGTTTAATAACATGATGGCTAAAACTAAAAAAGCTTACTCCATGTTAAAATTTTGCGGAAAATCTGACAATTCTGTCATTTTGTTACCATTTTGCCCATTTTACAAAGGAATAAGACAATATTCCATTTCAGACAAATCCAGGAACGGATCCAGGACACAGTCGAGTCCGTGTTAACTTTTATGGGCACCAGAGACAAATTCACCACAAGGAAAAAAGTTAAATGCGTACATAAATCCCATTTGGAAAGAAAAATATGCGAATTTTGTAGTACAACTTAAGTTTTAAAGAAAGCGCCACGAATTTTTTAGCGAAAATCTAATTATATAGTGCTTAATAAATGAAATGTGCCGATTAATTTTAATCGATAAAGAAATCCGTGTCATATCATAACTGCTTACAAATAATTCAAGAATAAAAATTTATTTGGCGCTATAATGTGTCATATTTCGAGTCATTTACCTTGGTTACACTTGACAAGGTTGAAATCCGCAAGTTTTATTACATCAAGAGCTCAAAAGTAGCCCCGCTACACCATAATATTCAAAATTCTATGTAAAGCCGTTGAACGTACCAATTTTATACTCAAAATTTTAGTTAGAATGGAAATGTAGATTGGTGTTATATTTTCCTTTACATTTTCAATCAGGATACGAGAAATTCGCAATGACGTTCTGTGTAAATTGGTACATGGAAGTAAGTGAATATTCTGTGTTAAATTTTTGCATTTTGATAAAAATGTTTCTTTTCAAATGTTTTTCAGCACCAAGTGACTATAGAACGTTTAATGGGAAAAGTCGTGGAAACGGAAGAGTTTGGTGGATTTGAAGTGTTTAAGCAGCCATGTCGTGTTGTAGACACTTTAGTGCAGGTACCACCACTTTGTTGCATAGCTCCACCCACAAATAATTTAAAAAATCACGTAATAAATACTATGAGATTCATTTGAATATTTCTTATAGATTGGCTATGAACCGTTAAATCCCATTCCCACTTATGGTTGGATCTATCCAATGCCTTATTACTTAAAGTTGCCCAATTTCTTTCAATATGGTGAGTCAAGAATCGATCTGCATTGGTCAGGGTGAATTTGGCGGCGCAATTTTGTATATTTTTACATTGCTCCTGCTAATTTGTGTACAATGTTGTATTATAAGAATAAATCTTGTAAAAATAAGAATAAAAAGTTACACATAATTTTATTTTAAATTTCTGCATTCATTTTTAGCTGCGTTAGTGCACAGTGTGGATGGGTACTCGGGTTTACTTCGTGGACTATGGACGGCAATTGGTGAAAAAGTATCAAGAGCTCTGGTGGCAAGAGCGATGAGCGACCCAGAACTCCATTTCTACGTTTCTCCCCGAGATGTATCGTTCGTTAAATATTTGAAGCTCAGAGCTTGGAATCTTGCCACCGCAATTTGCTCAATAATTGTGAGTCATCCATTCAGAATGCTGACGACACGTGCGATTGCCGAATTGGTACTACCTGCAGAAGAACGACTGTACGTTCAACTTCACCCTAAATAATAAAATACAATTCAATTTTGCGAGTGTCTTATTTTGTGAAACCAAATGTAAGGGACAACACTTTCCTTTATATTCGATTTGTTACAACGAATATTTCTTATAAAAGGGGTTTGATAAACACTAATACCTGTACCTTATGTAATTCTAGAGGAATGTTTGGATTAATTAAAAATATAGCTACTACGGACGGATTTTTCGGTAATTTTGCCGCCAATATCTCTTAAAATGTGTAACATGCAATATAATTTGTAATTTGTTTCATGTAAATTGTAATAAATAAATCCTGCAGGTTTCTACGCAGGCGTGACACCTCGTCTGGTGAAGGAAGTGCTATTTGAATGTGTGTTCTCAACGGTTTTCTGTTGCACGACGGTGTTCATTTGGTTTTTGCAAGAAGATGGAAACCAAAACCAAAGCACAATCCTGTCGATTGCTAATGCGGTGGTCAGCCAAGTATTGTGCACACAAATTTAAAAAAAAATTCTACAATTTAATTATTGCTGGAAATATTAAATATTGTTCCCTTTTTCGTTTGTAGGGGGTTGCTGCTACTTTCACCGAAGGCTATACGGTAACTTCTACTATGATGACTGTACATGGCACATCAATCCCCATGGGGAACGAACCTTACGTGGAGAAGTTTCCCAATTGGATCTATTGCTACCAATACCTTGAATCGAGGAACTTCCTAAATCGCCACTGCTGGTTACCAATTCCATTTTACAGTCGTTACTATCAAGGACCTACTCTCTTGGAAGGCGGACGCCTAAATCCCATTAACCCCCATTTCGGACCCTTCATCACACTCCCCACTGGTTCTTTGTATGATTACATTTTGCGTGATTTTGCACCTGCCAAGACCATAAATTCTGCTGTAAAATAGTAATTATAAGCTTATTACAACTGGGCAGCAAAAAATTAAGCATTTAACAAGATTGTTATTATAATCGAAGACAAATTACAGTTTTGAACATTAAGTGGAAATTAATCGAATGGGCAACTCTTACAATAAATCAAAATTTCTGTTTTATTCAGAAAGCTTTAAAGGAAATTTTTGTTTACAGTACAGCCAATTTATGTTGAGCAAAGGTAACAACTTTTTTCATTTGAACACTTGGGGAGCAGGTAGGATTTTAAGGGAAAATTACTGGCCCTGAGTAGAGTCAGACCAAGAGAGTGGGATCTTCCGGTTGGGAGTAATTCCTGAAGAGGAGGCGTGCCGTCAGAATCCCACGCAAAGCCCGATGAAGTTATAATATTCTGTCCACCCACCCAGCACAAGTCTGGCAATTTTCCCGACAAAAAAAAAGGCGCAATCATTTGTTATTGAATGGATTGAAGGGAGTAGAAATTATTATGGATGCGTTGACCTTTTTACCATCTGTTTTTATTGTAGAATTATAAATGAAATCGATTTCGGCTTGATTCCTTACTTCTGCCAAATTCATTCCCACATTTTTGCACTCGATGCTAGCAGCAGCGTAATTTGTCTGTTGTAAAAGAAATAATTAATATAATGACGATATTGGAGTAACCACTAATGATAATTGGGAGCAGTAGTATTTCTACCTCATTTCTGCCGATGTACCAGTTTTTGTCATGGAAGGCGCCCAAGAAAACCAAATTTTCAAATGCAGGCATTGTCGTTGGGGTTGTCGTGGTAGTTGGGGTTGTCGTGGTAGTTGGGGTTTTCGTGGTAGTTGGGGTTTTCGTTGTAGTTGTAGTTGGGGCTTTGGTTGTAGTTGTGGGCGTAGTTGTACTTGTAGTTGGCGTTGGGGTTGTAGTAGTGGTAGTAGATGTGGTTGTAGTTCGCTCTGAAACAGTTTGACAAAAAAACCACCTTTGGTATTCTGTTTTAGCAGAAATTGGCAGGAAGCAGAGGAATACACTCAAGAAATAAATGATTCTGTTTACTTGTTCGGTTGCGTAAGTTTTTGAAAAATTCGTTGTCATCCTGTTCAGAAGGTGAACTGTCAATGTCATAAAAATCCGCTTGACTCTCTTTTATTGCAAACATTTGAGCAAGGCATACAATTATTATTAAATCACATTGTCCTCGAAACATTTTGAAAAAACCAAGTTACAAGTGAACTTTTAGATCTTGATTTTGTTCCCGTTTCGATTTTTTAAAATGCATTTACCTAACTTTATTTTAATTCAAGTGAATACCCTGTGCGGTACTTTTTTTTAAATTACGTTTCTTTTATAAGTGTTTATTTTCCGGAATTATTGCCGGAATTTTATCACAACGGAGGCTTCCAGTATATTTGCAAGGAAATGTACATTTGATTTAATAAATTATGAAACCATAATCCCCCACATGGATCTGTGTCCCACTTCTTGCACTTTGTAACTAATTGAAATGTAGTGAAAAAACTGCAATGTTTCATTAATAGGAATGAATATTTTTAAAGTATATACACATGGCCTTTTCTAAAGATTTATTATTACCCTTTGTATTAGATGTTAATTACGCTAAATGTTGACAATGATAAAATAACAGTAATTAAACTTGAGAATAAAATATATTTCAAGGCCTTTTATGAAATTGTTTTAGTTTGATCGATTGAAGTGGTTAATTTTTTCTTTAAAAGTTTTGATGTATTCATTGTTTATACATAAAAGTACATTAATAACTTCACTAATTTGAAACAAAACTTTGACCAACCAAATGCTTTAGAAAGCTAAATTATTTTTCGACCTCTACCTTGCAAAGTAGGTTAACCTACTGTTAGTGCAAGTTTTATAAATAAAAATATAAATTGTGCATTGTCCGTTTGACTGCAAAGGGTTTGTTCTATAATTGATTTTCCGCCCGCGTGTAATTCAGAATCAGTGACACCCATCGACACTGGAATAAAACATTGAATTCCATAATTTATTTAAATCCCTGTAACCAACTACTAAAATATAATCAGTCATATTTTACATTTGAAAGAATAAATTTATTTAATATTTTCGCGGCAGAGTTGGAATACAGTGTATGCGCGCATAATTGGTGAGCTTATGGTAAAACTGGGCATTCTCTGGATACGCCCCAAGTAACCAAATACTGCACACGCATAAATAAGACGGCACAGCAGGTTTCCCGGGAAATCGCCCAATATTTGAAGCACATTGTTTGCTATTCCAATAATTCCATCCCTAATATTGTATAAATCGAGCAAACAAGTGGCTCCCCCAAAATACAAATGCAGTGGATTTTTAAAATCCAACTGTCGGAATAAATTAGTCTCCCGCATACATGCATGCAAAATCTTTCAAATTGCGCCCGAGCCTTATAACGTAGTTGCGCACGGAGCCCGCAAGCGCCACTGTAGGCACCATCACAATGCTTCAATAATAAATGCATTTGCTATTTATAATCTTTAGTTTAATTGCACGTACCACACGATTTTTAAGCCCACCCGGGGAAACCCCGGGTGGCAATTTTAAGCAAAATGAACTTTCGCTACAAGTTACAAGTTACAGTTGCCCAACTTCTAACTTATGATTACAAGTTACAAGTTACAATTGCCCAACTTCTAACTTATGATTACAAGTTACAAGTTACAATTGCCCAACTTCTAACTTATGATTACAAGTTACAA